>SJYX01024049.1:114722-163956 GCA_006410675.1 Oreotragus oreotragus
CCGGGGGGGGGGGGGGGGGGGGGGGGGGGAATAGGACTCTCTTCAGTTTTACTGTACTAGGAATACACCTGGAAAACCCAATCCTGATTCAATCCAATTCCCCATCTATTCCATAACTGCCTATGTTAATATGACCACAGGAAAAAAACAAAACAACACCCTTTGATTTCACTTTAAAACCTCAAACATCCCTTAATGATGCCCAATAGTCACACTGCATTTCCCTGGTCCATTTTCTCATTCTCCTATACGATTTCACACTATCTCCTCCTCTCCTCAAACCTCCAACCGTCATTCACCATTCTTATTCTCAACTGATGACCTACTTCCCATTTCACTCAGAAAATTGAAGCAAATCTGCCCACCAAAGAGGCTTACCCTATTTAAGATATGCAATCACCATTCCCTCTACTGCCTTATGCATCTACAGAACAATGGAACCATCCCCGGGATCACAGTGAGAGCACTGTCCTGACAACCAAAAGATCTGGCCACGTCAATCAGATTGCTGATATTACTGCTATCCTAAACCCTTCTCTCACTCAGAACCACAGTACACTGAAGGTAGGCAGCGCATCCGGACCGGAAGACATTTATTCATGGGACTTTTGCTGTAACTTTTAAAATAATCATTTGGTAGGCTGTTCTAACACATGATGATGTGAGGTTGAATTTTTACTAAAATTAACTTATACTTTAAACTTATGAAATTTTTATTATGCTCCTCTTCTATTATTAAAAATCGCAGGGGGTTTCCCTGGTGGCTCAGTGGTAAAGAATCTGCCTGCCAGTGCCAAAGACACAGGTTCTCTCCGTGGTCTGGGAAGATCCCATATGCCACGGAGCAACTAAGCCGGTGCGCCCCAACTACTGAGCCTGTGCTCTGGAGCCCGGGTGCCAGATGATGAGCCCACGTGCTGCAACTGCTAAAGCCCATGTGCCCTAGAGCCTGTGCTCTGCAACGAGAAGCCACCACAATGAGAAGCCCGCACAATGAGAAGCCCGCAACTAGAGAGTAGCCCCCGCTTGCCACAGCCAAAGAAAAGCCCTCTTAGCAACAAAGATGCAGCACAGCCAAAAACAAAGAAATACACATATATATTTTAATGCAGGGACTTCCCTGGTGGTCCAGTGGCTAAAGACTCCATGTCCCAATGTAGGCGGCCTGGGTTCAATCGCTGGCCAGGAAAACTAGATTTCTTCACACGTTGCAACTAAAGATTCTGAGTGCTGCAACTAAGACCTGGCATGGCCAACTTTAAATTATAAAAATGGGTTTATAATAACAAAAATTGTACTGTGATTTATCTTCTAAAGGGCTGCTTCTCTCTTTTAGAAAAACTGGAACTGTGCTGGGGTGGGGGAGAACAGCTCAGTGATTGTACTTACTGCTATATTTTTCGGGGAAGGCAATGGCACCCCACCCCAGTACTCTTGCCTGGAAAATCCAATGGACGGAGTAGCCTGGTGGGCTGCAGTCCATGGGGTTGCTAACAGTCGGACAGACTGAGCGACTTCACTTTCACTTTTCTCTTTCATGCATTGGAGTAGGAAATGGCAACCCACTCCAGTATTCTTGCCTGGAGAATCCCAGGGATGGGGGAGCCTGGTGGGCTGCCATCTATGGGGTCACACAGAGTCGGACACGACTGAAGTGACTTAGCAGCAGCAGCTATATTTTTACTGGTTGTTAAAGCAAGACAAAAGATTTGTTTGAAATTTCTCTCTGTGAGCTTATTTGCAAACAAAAAGGCAGCTCAGTCCATGATACAGTAATGAAGTCCATCAAAATCAGATTCTAGAACTAAACATTTAAGATATGCAAATAACACACTAAAACAGTGGCAATATACAAGCATGAGAAGCACTCAGATTACTTCAGTATGAAGTATGTTTTTTAAAAAACTAAATTATTTGCAATTATGAGCATAGACCTAAAGATGAATGAAAGATAGGTGAAAAGTGAACACAACATAAGCAAATTTATTAATTAACAATACAGTGGACCTTTTTAAGGAGTTTTGTCAAGAGGAAAACATCTTAGGGAGAACTTGAAAATATACGGCTTAGATAAAGATTAAGAAATGCAATCTTGTACAATTCACATCCTCCTTTTTCCCACTTCTTTTTCTTGATTGGATAACTAGGCAGAAAACTAGAAAGAGAAGAGTAGATTTAAACACTATCAGTCAGTTTTACCTGATGGAACTTATGGAATACTCCATTCACAACAGTGGGCTTTCAGGAAGATCCCCTGGAGGAGGACATAGCCAGCCACCCCAGTATTCTGGCACAGGGTCGCAAAGAGTCGGACACGACCGAGCGACTTGCACTTAGAGAAGTATGGCTATGCTCTATATGGGCAATCAGCAAATTTTTTCTATTAAGAGCCAAATGGCAAATATTTTAGGCTTTTTGGACCACTTACTGCCTCTATCACATACTGTTTTGTTTTTCAACCACTAAAAAATATAAGAATCATTCTGAGCTCAGGTCTTGGCCAGAAAAGGCCTTGGCCAGAGTTAGTATACATGGCATCGTTTGCCAACCCATGCTCTAAATCTCACAAAAGCTTCCCACAAAAAAATCTCACAATTCCACTGAGCCAATTCAACCTAACAAGTCTATGCCACGTCCTTCAGATTCTTCCCCTGCATCGTTTCTTGGAATTATTAGCGTCCCTTCTACCAGGCCTACAATCCCAGTAGACCCTTGTATTAAGAGTTGCTTTCTAAAGACAGGAAAAATGAGATGGGGCTAGAGAGTTTTAGACATACATGAACAAAGTTATATTTTTCTGCAGGAATTTCAATAGAAAAGGCATTAAATAAATGGATGTAAACATGAAAATCTAAACATTACTGAGGAAAAAAATATCTAGTGTTTGAGTAAAAGCAAGAGAGTTCCAGAAAAACATCTCTTTCTGCTTTATTGACTATGCCAAAGCCTTTGACTGTGTGGATCACAATCAACTGTGGAAAATTCTGAAAGAGATGGGAATACCAGACCACCTGACCTGCCTCTTGAGAAATCTGTATGCAGTATGCAGGTCAGGAAGCAACAGTTAGAACTGCACATGGAACAACAGACTGGTTCCAAATAGGAAAAGGAGTACGTCAAGGCTGTATATTGTCTCCCTGCTTATTTAACTTATATGCAGAGTACATCATGAGAAACGCTGGCCTGGAAGAAACACAAGCCGGAATCAAGATTGCCGGGAGAAATATCAATAACCTCAGATATGCTGATGACACCACCCTTATGGCAGAAAGTGAGGAGGAGCTAAAAAGCCTCTTGATGAAAGTGAAGGAGGAGAGCGAAAAAGTTGGCTTAAAGCTCAACATTCAGAAAACGAAGATCATGGCATCCGGTCCCATCACTTCATGGGAAATAGATGGGGAAACAGTGGAAACAGTGTCAGACTTTATTTTTTTGGGCTCCAAAATCACTGCAGATGGTGACTGCAGCCATGAAATTAAAAGACGCTTACTCCTTGGAAGAAAAACTATGACCAACCTGGATAGTATATTCAAAAACAGAGACATTACTTTGCCGACTAAGGTCCGCCTAGTCAAGGCTATGGTTTTTCCTGTGGTCATGTATGGATGTGAAAGTTGGACTGTGAAGAAAGCTGAGCACTGAAGAATCGATGCTTTTGAACTGTGGTGTTGGAGAAGACTCGTGAGAGTCCCTTGGACTGCAAGGAGATCCAACCAGCCCATTCTGAAGGAGATCAACCCTGAGATTTCTTTGGAAGGAATGATGCTAAAGCTGAAACTCCAGTACTTTGGCCACCTCATGCGAAGAGTTGACTCATTGGAAAAGACTCTGATGCTGGGAGGGATTGGGGGCGGGAGGAGAAGGGGACGACCGAGGATGAGATGGCTGGATGGCATCACGGACTCGATGGAGGTGAGTCTGAGTGAACTCCGGGAGATGGTGATGGATAGGGAGGCCTGGCGTGCTGCGATTCATGGGGTCGCAAAGAGTCGGACACGACTTAGCGACTGAACTGAACTGAACTGAGTACATATACCTAGCTTTTTCCCCAGAAATGGTCACTTTCAATCACCAACAAACTAAAACACGTGAGTCCCTTCTAGTATTCATTTGGGGCTTCTCTGGTGGCTCAGACGGTAAAGAATCTGTCTGCAATGCAGGAGACATGGGTTCAATGCCTGTGTTAGGAAGATGCCCTGGAGAAGAGAATGGCTAACCACTCCAGTATTCTTGCCTGGAGAATTCCATGGACAGAGGACCCTGGCAGGCTACAGCCCATGAGGTGGCAAAGAGTGGGACACAACTGAGCGACTAACACTTTCACTTTCTTTCAATATTCATTTCTCTATTATGATAAAATATAAAACTACCCAAACAGGAACACTGTTAAATTGCAGGACCTGGTACAAATGTACTCATAGTTAGTTTTATTTTATCATTCTTATCAAAAATAATAAACAAACAGCCAGCACTATCTCTACACAACTTCAAATCTTTCATAGTAGTCTGACAAATCCATCCAAAACTTTACCAAACCCTCTGGCTAAGTCACTTAAATAGTGTCACTCTGATGCTCACAAATTTTTATCAAATTTTGTGCCTACAGAGACATACAAAAACATTACCACGCTTCAAGACTATCACAGTTTCCCCTACCTTCATTATTCACCAAGTTTATTTCAAGGGTTTACCACCTCTCCTGTTTGTGTAAACACCAAATGTAAATATATTCTCCCCATAGACACCAGTTTTGTCATTTATGGCATTCATTGATTACATTAGGGACTGGCTTCCTATGCCTGACAGTGACATATCCCAGATGATAATGCCAAATCATTCCTAATAACAGGTTTCTACAATTTTTGAAACTCTGAGCTTCTGCTCTACCATCAAGTATCCAATAAAATGTACCCTGGATTATAAATACATATAAAAATTCCTAATTTTATACTTCTTTTGCTAGACTGCATTACTGTATTTCACCAAAAGATGGCACACTACAAACACAAATCTGAAAATTCCTAAACTTAAATGTGCTAGGTAAAGTAAAAAAAACAACTATAACCACAGAATGTTAGCAAAAGAGGGAAATGTGATCTTCATTGGTAAAAGAGATCAGATTCTGGAGTTCAGAATAACCTGTTCATTGTTGGTTATTCTATTAATACAACCTTAAGTGTCTGAACTTCTGTTTCCTCACCCATAAAATAGAACAACATATCTATCTCACAAAGTTGCTCTGAAGATTATGATCCATGTTTTTAGCAAAATGCCCCCGGCAACAGTCATATCTCAACAATGCTTCAAAATTCAATTATAAATTCTTCCTATCTGTCTCCTAGCAATAAGGGGCATATATGCTACAAGTAAGTCTAGTAACCACATCCTACTCTTCAAACAAATCAGTACCAGCACATCCTTCTTGCCTATATACTGATAGTGAAAATTGAGGGGCGGGGGGGAAGGACTGCTTTAAAAGTTCTACTTCAAGGTAACACTGAAAATCAATCAATCTATTTTTACAACTAAATACACCCAACAATTCTATATATTAATATTAGAAAGGAGCCTCCAGCTATGGAGCTTCTATTGGATTAAAGCTCTGAAGATAATAACCATAAACTCAGGATTAAAAAAAAAAAAAAAAAACACTACTTAGCAGCACTGAACAGGCAACCAAAAGCAGGAAGGCATCAGATGAAGTTTGTACTCAGGATAAAGGAATAGTACTGAGTTTCCTATTTTATGGCTAAGAGAGGCCCCACTGCATACCTACTAAGTAGCTAAAACTCCAACTAAAACTCCAAGCTAAAACTTACTGGCTTGAAGAACCAGAATACAAACTCGAGGTGACAACAGCAGCTGGAAAATGATGGGAAAAGTCCTGCATAGGACAGAGTCACAAAAAAAGGGAACCCGAAATGCTGCATATTAACACTGCTGAAATCTAGCTGACCCATGAAGCATGCATACATGGGACAGATTCCAAGCAGGTCAGTTAAGAATAGAGTAACTAACTGAATAGATATTTTTATTGCCCATTGAAGGAGTCAGAGTTTGGAATTTGAGTACAGTCAGGTTAATCAACTACTATCCTAATGTGCTCTGACTGCCATGAAGTGAAAAGTGAAGTGAAGTGAAGTCACTCAGTCGTGTCCAACTCTTTGCGACCCTGTGGACTGTAGCCCACCAGGCTCCTCCGTCCATGGGATTCTCCAGGCAAGAATACTGGAGTGGGTTACCATTTCCCTCTCCAGGGGATCTTCCTGACCCAGGGATTGAACCCAGGTCTCCTGCATTGGAGGCAGACGCTTTAACCTCTGAGCCACCAGGGAAGCCTGACTGCCATACAAATACCACAAGACTTAACTTTGGTTTCAACAACCAAAATTCATTTTCTCCAAGTTCTAGAAACTGGAATCCAAGATCAAGGGGCCAGTAAGGTCTGCGCCTGAGAGCCCCTCCTGGATTGCAGACAGCTGTCTTTTCACTGTGTCCTCACAAGGTGGGGATAGGGAGCAAGTTCTCTGGTCTCTGTATAATGACCCCACCTTCATGACCTCCTCTAATTCTAACTACTTTCCCAAAGCCCCGTCTTTAAATAACATCAACACTGAATTTTGGGAAGAAACAAACATTCAATCAGTAGCAACTACTTTAAAAGAGAAAATCAATAATCTTCAGAGGACTAAAACAGAACTCACAGTCTCTCCAAGATAACATTCATAACATTTATGATATAATCAAAAATTACTAGATATAAGAAGAAACAGGAAAGTGACCCATATTCAAAAGAAAAGCCAATCATATTAAAAGGAAGCTTGCCTACTAATAAACTGCAATAGCTTACAAAAGTTAAATGACACTACAGATCTAGAAATTCTGAGTTCTGTGGTAATTTTGTACATCGGACAACATGTCCGTCAGCAAAGGCATAATGACAAAGACAACTTAAGGCTAGCTTGAAGCAAAATGTTGAAAATGGCTGGCATTTTTTGATTTCCTCTGTAGGAGACCTGGCACTCAGACAGGCCCCTACTCTACAGAGTTCTGCTCTTTTGCTTAAAAGGCTGCCAATCACTTAACTAATTAGATATTACTGATAATTCAGATGTGAACTCTCTGAACAGGTTTTAAAGACACTGCTGAAAAGCTTCTATGTAGTAATAAATAGCTGGTAAAGTTTTACACATTAAAAAATAAAACTTGGTTAACTGTTTTCAATATAAAATTAAAAGTTTTTTTAAAAACTGTTTTTGTCATTTTAGTGGCTACTTTTCTAGTCTGCTCCAATAAACTGTTAGACTTTTGCCAAAAATAAAAAGAATCAGATTCATACCATGACTATGTCTGCAAAGAGAGTCCAACTTCTATATTTAATCTTATTTTCTGTTGGTTTTGCTGCCCTGCTGATCTCATGGAGACTGCTACCCTGCCTGCCTACCACTACAGTACTGCTCCAATTTAAAGGATAGAAAATGTCTGATAAAGGTAAGTATCAACAGTTGCCACTGTGTCATTCCATGGAGTCCAACATATTAACTGAAGATAGGACACTGAGTCTAAAAAGTGACCAACTTTAATTTAGCTCAAACAGCAGTAATTTATTTCTCTGCTACGGCTACTGCTGCTAAGTCCCTTTAGTCGTGTCCGACTCTGTGTGACCCCATAGAGGGCAGCCCACCAGGCTCTCTCGTCCCTGGGATTCTCCAGGCAAGAACACCGGAGTGGGTTGCCATTTCCTTCTCCAGTGCATGAAAGTGGAAAGTGAAAGTGAAGTCGCTCAGTTGTGTCCGACTCTTCGCAACCCCATGGACTGCAGCCCATCAGGCTCCCCCGTCCATGGGATTTTCCAGGCAAGAGTACTGGAGTGGGGTGCCATTGCCTTCGATTACTAAAAAATCCAAATAAATACACTGACAAAAAAGACAAACAGAACAATGGAATAAATCACTTGGAAACAGAAACTTGCACTTAAGAAAACTTGGTGAGTGCTAGAGAGAGCAATGGGTTTCCCTGATGGCTCGGAGGGTAAAGCATCTGCCTGCAATTCAGGAGACTTGGGTTTGATCCCTGGGTTGGAAGATCCCCTGGAGGAGGAAATGGCAATCCACTCCAGTATTCTTGCATGGCGAATCCCATGGACAGAGGAGCCTGGTAGGCTACAGTCCATGGGGTTGCAAAGAGTTGGACATGACTCAGCGATTTCAGAGAGAGCAATACAAATCAGGAGACAGTATGATTATTATATGTATACGAACCATTACACTAGAATCCAAAATGAATACTAGATGGGTTAAGTCATAACGTGAAAAAGCAAAACTTTACAACTTCTACCAAAAATAAATAAATAGTTTTATGACTTCAAGATAAGAGAAAGTTTAGGCTATAAAGAAAATACTGATAACTTATTACACTAAAAACCAATATACATCAACAATCTAAAAATAAATAGTCCACCATTAACAAAATAAAAACTTAAAAAGTTAGAGACTGGAGAAGATATCTGTAGCTCATAAAACAAAAAACAAACAACAAAAAATACTGTCCAGACTATATACAGAACTTCTACGAGTAAATAAAAAAGAAAAATATAATTCATCAGAAAACTGAGCAAAGGGAATTCACCAGAAGGAAAGTAACCATAGCCAGAAACTTTTAACCTGAAATGACACACATTATTCATGGCCAGGGACATGCAAATTAGAACAATGAGGAACTGCTTTACATTCATGTGTCGGGCAAAACAGAAGAACCTAAGCAATTAAATGTTGGCAAAGATGTTGGAAAAAAGAAAGGGAATTTTTACACAGTTCTAGAGGGAGTGGAAACTGCACAGTTACTTTAGTCAACACTTCAGCAATATTTACAAAGTTGAAGATGCACCTACCCTGTGACCCAGCAATTCTATTTATATACTTCCTAGAAAAATTCTCATGATATACACAAGAATGTTACATCGTTAAGAAAGAACTGGAAACAACCTAAACACCCAATAACAGTAAAATGATAACATACAGTATATTCCTACAATGGAATAATATATAGCAGCTCAAAGGGATAAACTAAATCTTACATGTATCAACATGACAATCTCCAAAACCTAATTTCATTAAAATGAAAAAAAAAAAAAACCAAACAAAAAAAAAAAGCTATAAGGATATATTGTGCAGCACAGGGACTATATCCTGTATTTTATAATAACTTTAAATGGAGTATAATGTATAAAAATACTGAATCACTGTTAAACTAGTACAATATTTTAAATCAACTATGGCACCCACTCCAGTATCTTGCCTGGAAAATCCCATGGACGGAGGAGCCTGGTAGGCTGTAGTCCATGGGGTCGCTAAGAGTCGGACACAACTGAGGGACTTCACTTTCACTTTTCACTTTCGTGCACTGGAGAAGGAAATGGCAACCCACTCCAGTGTTCTTGCCTGGAGAATCTCAGGGATGGCGGAGCCTGGTGGGCTGCCGTCTATGGGGTCACACACAGTCGGACACGACTGAAGCGACTTAGCAGCATACTTCAATAAAAAACCAAGATCCATAAAAAGATGTACATAAAAAAAGATGTACATATTTCTATATATACCAAACTTAGGAACACCAAAGGACCAGAACATAGTATATATACTCTATGTAGCAACACTAGAAAAGCATCCAAAGGCATACTTGGGTATGCTTGCCTGGCGAATTCCATGGACAGAGGAGCCTGGTGGGCGACAGCCCATGAGGTCACAAAGAGTCAGGCACAACTTTACACTTTCACTTTTTCAAAGCACTTAGAACAATGACAGCTAAATCCTAATATTAGTCCCTTAGTAGTGTGTGACTCTTTGTGACACCATGGACTGTAGCCCACCAGGCATCTCTGTCCATGGGATTCTCTAACCAAGAATACTGGAGTGGGTAGCCTTTCCCTTCTCCAAGGGATCTTCCCAACCCAGGGATCAGTCCTAGGTCTCCCACATTAAAGGCAGATTCTTTACCAGCTAAGCCACAAGGGAAGCCCAAGAATACTGGAGTGGGTAGCCTATCTCTTTTTTAGAGGATCTTTCCAATCCAGGAATCAAACCGGGGTCTCCTGCATTACAGGCAGATTCTTAACTAACTGAGCTACCAAGGAAGCCCTTCCAGGTATTGGGTAAAATACTCAAAAGCAAGGAAGACCTGGTTCACATACTAAAGGGTCATTTACAGTACTGTTTTTCTAGTCTAGTGAATGTTTCTCCAGTCTCCCCCTTGCAGTAGCAGTCTGCTTCCCAGATAACTTCTATCATTTCTAGTGTGCTACCAAACTGTCAGAGGAAAGTAGCTAAGTGAGCCTATTAATTTCACTTTGCACATATTTTTCAACCAGTGAACTCTGGGCTCAAGGTTGCCATATTTCTGATAATGGCTTTGCTCAAAATCTTTTTTTCCCTTCTATGAGGAGTTGGGCTTCCAAAGGTTGAAGTTTCCAGAAGTGTGGTAGCTGGGATAGTTGAGGCGTTTCGAGCACGTTTTCATGACGCAAGGAAGGACAAACAGTGTTTCACAGATTTTAATTTGAGTACTGCTCCTGGGGTCAAGCAGAAAAAAGATTATCATCTGCCTTTCACAGACACAGTAACAGTGATGCTCGTAAAAGAGTGTGACTTGGCAAAAAATGCTTCAATGAACAGGCATGTCTATCAGTTTCAAAGAACTGCTCACCTCCATATCTAAAATTTCTTTAACAGGGTTCTAAAACCTTTAAATGGTCAGGAAACTACATGTTCCCCCAAAAGATTCAGAATAATTTTCTAAATCCAAGGTGAACCAAACCAAAGGGTGAACAAAATATCTAAACGTATGAACTTAAACCAAATTAAACCAATTGTTTTTATAAAGATAAACTAGAAGAGGTCCAATTCTCCAAGTCACACTTTTTACTCATATTCAAACTAATCTAATAATTTGCAAAGTAAACTATAAAAGTGACACACATCTAAGTTTTTTTTTTAATACTAACTCACATAAATGACTCAGTTCAAATTCCCACAGATGGCCAAAAGTTGCTCAGATTCTAAACAAATCTCAACCACTCTGAAGTTTGTCTCCAGGCACCAAACTTAAAACAGGCATTTAAAAAGCTGTTACCCACCCTCAAAAAAACTGTACAATTTAATCACATGCTGAAAGGCTCCCCCATCACCCCTGCCAAAAAGGAGAAAGAGAAATCCAGAATGAAATAACTAAGCAATGGCAATAATCATCAATTGCTACTGTTATGTGAACATATGATGGGAAACTTCACGATTAAAAGATCAGGCAGCTGACAACAGTAACCCACTAGATAATCTTTAACACCCAAAAGAGAAAAACTGTCACAGTATGTGCCTATTAATGTAATTCAATACAAAGTACTTCACTACCTGTTAAGTAGTCTTACCAAAAATCAAACAAGAATCTAAGAGTCTTAAGATCAACCACGAGTTCACAGGAAATACAGACGAGAAAGGAACATGCTACATGATGCCACACGGATACATGCAACAAAATCCCAACTGTGAGAAATTCTGCAGGGCAAAGGAAATGCATTTCCCCCCCGATTAAATGGTAAATCATAAGACTGGAAAAAAAAGCAGTGGGCAGGGGGGATACAGAGACTGAGAATTATTTATCAAATCAAATGCTATGCAGACTTCTTTGGATCCTGATTCAAACAAATCAATTGGGAAAAAAAATAGAATTAAGGCAATATGCTGAATATTTAATTATATTAAAGAATTATTAATTTTGAGTATACTAATAGTACTTTAACAGATTCCTAGGAAGTGCAGTGGTAAAGAACCCGCCTGCCAACGCAGGAGACGCAAGAGACTCAGGTTTGATCGCTGGATTGGGAAGATCCTTGCAGACAGGAAATGGCAACCCACTCCAATATTCTTGCCTGCAAAAACCCATGGACAAGGAGCCTAGTGGGATGGAGTCCATGGGGAAGCTAAGAATTGAACACGACTGAGCACAACAGTACTGTGGATTTACAGATATACATAATGAAGTATTTATAGGCAGAACATGTCTGCGATTTGTTTTTAAATTATCCAGTTGATGGAGAATGAGAGAGTTAATAGAAGAAACAATATTCACATGTTTCAAACTGTTGATACGGGTCATGGGTATATGGTGATTCATTTTACTATTACACCTTTATACGTTTCAAATTTTCCACATTAGAATGTTAAAGAAAGAGAATGTCAGAACACTGTTATCAAAAATATCTATGACTGGCAAAACTCTCAAAATTAAATCTTAAGAGGTTTTTGCATCAATATATCTTCATTTAAAAATCAAAATCGAAAATACACATTTTCAGTACTGCCTTTAAACATTACATTGTGCACGTATTAAAGTAATGACTTCAGCTATTTCATGTTTTCATTTTATGTCTGGTTCTTACTGACATTTGCCGACACACACACAAACACCCTTCCCCAAAGGAACCAAGTTCTGAATATTCTAACTACTATTAAACACCTCAGTTGGTTCCTTCTTTCCATCTTCTTTATTTCAAGTTCTAGATATTTTGCTCAGTGACTTGCTAAAGACTTCTTATGATCTCAGTTTTTAAACTCACAGCAATTCACCTTCCATACTGTTCCTTCAGTGGATCCTTAACCTCCAGAATAAAATCAAGACTTCTCTTCCTGACATACATTGCCCTCAGAAAACTGGTCCCTGCCTATCTTCGTAACACTCACACTAGTACACTGTATCATCTCATACTCTCCTCTTTCTCAACTCTGTACAGTAGTTGTATAAGAGATCTCAGATGAACTGTGGATGCTTCTTCTCTTCTAAAGCTCAGTTCCTTAAACTAAAACCACCAATTCTACATCTCTTCTACTTCCAGGTTAATTAATTACTACTGCCTCTTCTCAGGTGGCCCTACTGGTAAAGAACCTGTCAGCCAATGCAGATGTAACAGACACTGGTTCGAGCGCTGGGTAAGGAAGATCCCCTGGATGAGGGCATGGCAACGCACTCCAGTATTCTTGCCTGGAGAATCCCATGGAAAGAGGAGCCTGGCAGGTTACAGTCTAGGGGGTTACAAAAAGTTGGACACGACTGAAACAACTTAGCATACACAATACAAGACTCACCTTTAATATCAGCTCCTTTGCAAGCCTACCCAGACTTTCTTTTCTGTCTGATTACCCTATACTTTCACAGTAATCTACACAATAATCAAACCAGTCAATTCTAAGGGAAATTAGTCCTGAATAGTCATTGGAAGGACTGATGCTGAAACAGAACCTCGAATACTTTGGCCTCCTGATGCGAAGAACTGACTCACTGGAAAAGACCCTGATGCTGGGGAAGACTGAAGGTAGGAGGAGAAAGGGAGGACAGGATGAGATGGTTGGATGGCATCACCGACTCAATGGACATGCGTTTCAGCACGCACTGGGAGTTGGTGATGGACAGGGAAGCCTGGTGTGTCACAGTCCATGGGATAGCAAAGGGTCAGACATGGTTGAGCGACTGAACTGAACTCTTGCTTTTTTGCATATCTATACTGCCCTTCAAGACAGAATGTCATAGAATCTGCAACACAGTAGACATTTAAGTATTTGTTTTGTGAAGTAACTAGGCATCTTCCTTTGACAACAGACAGGTAGTTAGCTCTTATATAAATAACCAGAACGTAAGTGGTTTGAAAGTAGGAAACTTGTCTATCACATCCCTGCCACTCCAGTGCTGGTGCGTGCTGTGTGCTAAGTCATTTCAAGTCATGTCCGACTCTTTGTACTTAGAATATAGTAAATATTAAGTGTTAACCAAATGAATAAAACAAATACTTCTAATAGCCATAGTTTTTAATTCTGTAAGAAATTTTATTCCATGCCAGTTTAACTTGTATTCCTTGGTATTTTTTTTGTTTTGTGGTCATTTTGCTGATTAGTTTCAAAGCAGTGCAGAACATTCTTGTACACTTTCTCTTAGTGTCAAAGAAGAAAATGACTACCAGAAACAGAAGTCTTATTTTACAGGAGGAATTATAACTACAACATACTTAGGGAAACTTTCAGGTCACAATGTTGACTTTAAAGTTCAGGAGGATCAACAAATTATCATTATTGGAGAACCTCAGTCTTAGGTTATCCTAAGGTTTCACTATAATTGGAAATTGTAGGGAAAATCACAGGACTCAACAGCAGTCAGGACCCAAGAAACATAAAAAATAAAACCAGATTCTTCCTGTCAAATTTTAAAGTGAGAATTTCTCCCTGTAGAAACAATAATGTTGTATACAAACATGTTGTCTGGGAGAGTGCATTTGCTATATACACATATAAAAGGACAAAGTGGAAACACAGCAAACACAAGAAAAACTCAGACCACATCTTAAATTTTGAAAGCTGCATTTCAACGTATGTAAACAGCAAGACATTAAGAGGCTGGACTTAAGAACAGCACCTGAGGTAACACTAAGAAATTGACTTTTACTAGAAAGTCACTAGAAATAAAGTTATCTGGTTGCTTTAACAAAACAGTAGGAAGCGCTGGTTTTGAAGATGATGAATCACCTTCATTTCCATTTTCCAATGCATCTAAATTTTTTTCTAAATACTTAAATGGTATGTTCAATGTATGCTATTTACCATCTAAGAAAATGAGAAACATCACTGAAGAGTCAGTATTAATGCTTTGCTGTTTTTTTTTTTAATAAAAACCACTTTGATTCAACCGCCCCCACCAAAAAAAAAGCTTCCCTTAAAATCCACTTAACTAATAAAAGTTAAAAGTTTAGTGTTGGGAGATGAACTTAAATTCTTCTTTTTAAAAATTATGAAAAAACGTAAAATGACATTTTTATTGACTTTACATTTACCCAAAAAGGCGGAAAATAATGGAAAGATGTACTGTTTAGTCAAAGTATAACTATATTCATGGTTTCAGTTTTGTATGGCATTTGAATTAGTTTCTGGAGAAAAGTATACCTGCCAGACTCCAGCAGAGGGAGAGTTGTTCGCCCAAAGCCTATCTAGTTCAAGTACTTACCAGGAACACCTACCCGCTCTTTCAAGTCCCTGATCTAAATGACTTTTTTTGTAAGAAATTTTCTAATTTATTCCTGGCCTTAACAAAAACTTCCATCAAAAAGCTGCAATGCGTCGCATCCCTCTCTGCACCTTTGGTTTAAAACACGACCAACCGTTCTCTACGGCAACGAATGAGGTGGTTAGACACAAACCCAGACAACGCATCGCCTCGCGTACCTACAGCAGCGCCCCAATAAAACCCTTGTTTTAGTCAGTCAGTCGTGTCGCACTCTGCGATCCTATAAACTGTAGCCTGCCAACCTCTTCTGTCCATGGGATTTCCCAGGCAAGACTACTTGAGTGGATTGCCATTTCCTCCTCCAGGGGATCTTCCCGACCCCAAGGATCGAACCTGCGTCTCCTGCGTTGGCAAGCGGATTCTTTACCACTGAGCCACCTGGGAAGCCCAATAAAAACCCTTAATTATTGCTAAAGAAAATTCCAAATCAGAGCTAGCGCCAATATCATCAAATCCCTCCTCTTTGGCTCTAAAAGAAAATGTACCTGTGGAGTACACGTTGCGCAGCAAACAAGGCACAGTTCCAAACCCGTATCCTCTATCCCTTTTTTGTTCCCTTCTCAGCCCTCCCTCCCCTTCCTTGCGGAACTTGAGCAGAGCATTTGGCTCCCTTATCAGCCAGCAACAAGCGCCAGGAGGAACGCGCTCCCGGGAGATGCGGAGCTTAGAGGCTGAGCGCTGCGTCTGGCGCGCTGCGGCCGCTCAGCTCCGCCAGGTCCTCCCCGGCTCGCGCCTCTGCCGCCTGGAGGGGCCTTACCCGGAGCCCGGGCTCCGCTCAGGGAATTCCCGCGACAAGCTGTGGCGCCAGATTTGCTACCTGCTTCCTGCCCCTCACCCGCTAAAAGAACCGCACTCCCGTCCCGTCAGGGCAGGTCCGGAAGCCTCAACGCAAAATCCGAGATCTTTCGCCCCAGGAAGAGCGGCTCCGCTCACACACTTGCCAGCCGAGTCCTCCTGCTTCCCTGATCGCAACCCCCGGGCCATTCCCCCACCGGGGCCTGAGTGGGTCCAGTACCATTCTCCTCACGGGGCGGACTCCGGAAGGGCAGCAACTCCACCTCCTCCTCCTCCGCGGCCTGTAGCCATCTATCGGGAAGCGTCTCCGGAGGCGGCAGCAGAGGCCGCCGGACAAGGACAGCCCAGGGAAACCTTCTCAGAACTAACTCAGCTCCGGCGCTAGCAGCAGAAACCGAGTCTTTCATAATTGTGCGACCAACTCCTCCGGGTGACTGGCCACAGGGACGCGCCCGCGCCCGCCTCCGCCGGCGACGGGGCTGGAGACAGACCACGTGAGGGGCGCGTCGTGTGCGTCGCCGCCCGCCGGGCGGGTCACGTGGAGGGCGCGCGCTCCCTCGTTTCCAGGCCGCGTCTCAGCGCGCCGCGCGCGCACGCGCCGGGCACGAGCGCCCTACCCCCACCGCCCCGTGTTAGCCGAGTTGGGTAGGTTGCTCTCCCAGGTGTGCGTGGGCTACGTAGGCCGGACTTCCACAAACGTCTGTCTCAGCTTGAGGAGTGAAACTTAAGGAAGCGATAGCTGAGGGTTAAAGTTCCAGACCTCTGGGACCCTGACGGGAGTTGCGACGTGGTCTCATGTCTGCTTACTCGGCCTGGCCGCTGCATTCTGAGCAGCTTTCCCTAGCCCTTTGGCTGTGCCTCAGCGAGGGTGGAGGCCTTAGAAGTTACTCTCTCCTCGTCCAAAATGCGAAATTGTTTTACCCCAAATCATGTTCTTCCTCTTGCTTCCTCTGTTTCTGCCAGCAAAAATTCTTCTGTCGTTAACTGTGGGCACTAGCCTTTCCCTCCTCAGAAAGCACCCACAGGCACGCATACACCACACACCTAAAGCAGAGAGTGCAGCTTTTCTGTCTTTCTTTTGCTCTTGGTAAAGCATCTGTCTACAATGTGGGAGACCTGGGTTCGATCCCTGGGTCGGGAAGATTCCCTGGAGAAGGAAATGGCAACCCACTCCAGTACTCTTGCCTAGAAAACCCCATGGACGGAGAAGCCTGGTGTCCATGGGGTCGCCAAGAATCGGACACAACTGAGCGACTTCACCTTCACCTTTGCTCTTGCACCAGCCCAGGTTTGACTATTAGGGATAATTTATTAAATGTTGCTTTTCATACTCCAGAAAAGCGTTAGGAGTTCCTCTGTCTGATCCTGTGTGATGTGATTCTTTGTTAAATCTTTTAAAAACTGCTTTCTTGAGGAATAATTGACCTACAATAACCTATGCATAAATACACAATTTGATGAGTGTTGACATATTGATATATCCAGGATATCATCACACTGAAGACTGTGAACGTGTTCATTATCCCCAAATTTTCTTCCACTCTTTTTAATTCCTCCAACTTGTCCCTCCCCATCACCGCCTCTTAAGTGAAAGGCAGTCAGTCAGTCGTGTGTTTGCGACCCCATGAACTATACAGTCCGTGGAATTCTCCAGGCCATAATACTGGAATGGGTAGCCTGTCCCCTTCTGCAGAGGATCTTCCCGAACCAGAGATGGAACCGGGTCTCCTGCATTGCAGGCCGATTCTTTACCACCTTAGCCACTTGGGGAAGCCCTCTTAACAACTGCTAATGTGCTTTCAGTCACTATAGATCAGTTTGCATATTCTAGTGCTCAGTCACTAAATCGTGTCCCACTATTTGTGAGCCCATGGAGGACAGTAGCCCACCAGGCTCTTTTGCCCATGGGATTCTCCAGGCAATAATACTGAAGTGGGTTGCTGTGCCCTTGTCCAGGGGATCTTCTTCACCCAGGGATGGAACCTTACATCTTTTATATCTCGTGTTAGCATGCAGGTTCTTTACCACTTGGGCTTCCCTTGGGGCTCAGCTGGTAAAAAAAAACCCGCCTGCAATATGGGAGACCAGGGTTTGATCCCTGGGTTTGGAAGATTCCGTGGAGAAGGGAAAGCCTACACACTCCAGTATTCTGGCCTGGAGTATTCCATGGACTGTATAGTCCATTGGGTCTCAAAGAGCCGGGCACAACTGAGCAACTTTCAATTCTTTACTGGTAGCACCACCTGCGGGGAAGGCAATGGCACCCCACCCCAGTACTCTTGCCTGGAAAATCCAATGGACGGAGTAGCCTGGTGGGCTGCAGTCCATGGGGTCGCTAAGAGTCGGACAGACTGAGCGACTTCACTTTCACTTTTCTCTTTCATGCATTGGAGAAGGAAATGGCAACCCACTCCAGTATTCTTGCCTGGAGAATCCCAGGGATGGGGGAGCCTGGTGGGNCCTCAGTCTTAGGTTATCCTAAGGTTTCACTATAATTGGAAATTGTAGGGAAAATCACAGGACTCAACAGCAGTCAGGACCCAAGAAACATAAAAAATAAAACCAGATTCTTCCTGTCAAATTTTAAAGTGAGAATTTCTCCCTGTAGAAACAATAATGTTGTATACAAACATGTTGTCTGGGAGAGTGCATTTGCTATATACACATATAAAAGGACAAAGTGGAAACACAGCAAACACAAGAAAAACTCAGACCACATCTTAAATTTTGAAAGCTGCATTTCAACGTATGTAAACAGCAAGACATTAAGAGGCTGGACTTAAGAACAGCACCTGAGGTAACACTAAGAAATTGACTTTTACTAGAAAGTCACTAGAAATAAAGTTATCTGGTTGCTTTAACAAAACAGTAGGAAGCGCTGGTTTTGAAGATGATGAATCACCTTCATTTCCATTTTCCAATGCATCTAAATTTTTTTCTAAATACTTAAATGGTATGTTCAATGTATGCTATTTACCATCTAAGAAAATGAGAAACATCACTGAAGAGTCAGTATTAATGCTTTGCTGTTTTTTTTTTTAATAAAAACCACTTTGATTCAACCGCCCCCACCAAAAAAAAAGCTTCCCTTAAAATCCACTTAACTAATAAAAGTTAAAAGTTTAGTGTTGGGAGATGAACTTAAATTCTTCTTTTTAAAAATTATGAAAAAACGTAAAATGACATTTTTATTGACTTTACATTTACCCAAAAAGGCGGAAAATAATGGAAAGATGTACTGTTTAGTCAAAGTATAACTATATTCATGGTTTCAGTTTTGTATGGCATTTGAATTAGTTTCTGGAGAAAAGTATACCTGCCAGACTCCAGCAGAGGGAGAGTTGTTCGCCCAAAGCCTATCTAGTTCAAGTACTTACCAGGAACACCTACCCGCTCTTTCAAGTCCCTGATCTAAATGACTTTTTTTGTAAGAAATTTTCTAATTTATTCCTGGCCTTAACAAAAACTTCCATCAAAAAGCTGCAATGCGTCGCATCCCTCTCTGCACCTTTGGTTTAAAACACGACCAACCGTTCTCTACGGCAACGAATGAGGTGGTTAGACACAAACCCAGACAACGCATCGCCTCGCGTACCTACAGCAGCGCCCCAATAAAACCCTTGTTTTAGTCAGTCAGTCGTGTCGCACTCTGCGATCCTATAAACTGTAGCCTGCCAACCTCTTCTGTCCATGGGATTTCCCAGGCAAGACTACTTGAGTGGATTGCCATTTCCTCCTCCAGGGGATCTTCCCGACCCCAAGGATCGAACCTGCGTCTCCTGCGTTGGCAAGCGGATTCTTTACCACTGAGCCACCTGGGAAGCCCAATAAAAACCCTTAATTATTGCTAAAGAAAATTCCAAATCAGAGCTAGCGCCAATATCATCAAATCCCTCCTCTTTGGCTCTAAAAGAAAATGTACCTGTGGAGTACACGTTGCGCAGCAAACAAGGCACAGTTCCAAACCCGTATCCTCTATCCCTTTTTTGTTCCCTTCTCAGCCCTCCCTCCCCTTCCTTGCGGAACTTGAGCAGAGCATTTGGCTCCCTTATCAGCCAGCAACAAGCGCCAGGAGGAACGCGCTCCCGGGAGATGCGGAGCTTAGAGGCTGAGCGCTGCGTCTGGCGCGCTGCGGCCGCTCAGCTCCGCCAGGTCCTCCCCGGCTCGCGCCTCTGCCGCCTGGAGGGGCCTTACCCGGAGCCCGGGCTCCGCTCAGGGAATTCCCGCGACAAGCTGTGGCGCCAGATTTGCTACCTGCTTCCTGCCCCTCACCCGCTAAAAGAACCGCACTCCCGTCCCGTCAGGGCAGGTCCGGAAGCCTCAACGCAAAATCCGAGATCTTTCGCCCCAGGAAGAGCGGCTCCGCTCACACACTTGCCAGCCGAGTCCTCCTGCTTCCCTGATCGCAACCCCCGGGCCATTCCCCCACCGGGGCCTGAGTGGGTCCAGTACCATTCTCCTCACGGGGCGGACTCCGGAAGGGCAGCAACTCCACCTCCTCCTCCTCCGCGGCCTGTAGCCATCTATCGGGAAGCGTCTCCGGAGGCGGCAGCAGAGGCCGCCGGACAAGGACAGCCCAGGGAAACCTTCTCAGAACTAACTCAGCTCCGGCGCTAGCAGCAGAAACCGAGTCTTTCATAATTGTGCGACCAACTCCTCCGGGTGACTGGCCACAGGGACGCGCCCGCGCCCGCCTCCGCCGGCGACGGGGCTGCAGACAGACCACGTGAGGGGCGCGTCGTGTGCGTCGCCGCCCGCCGGGCGGGTCACGTGGAGGGCGCGCGCTCCCTCGTTTCCAGGCCGCGTCTCAGCGCGCCGCGCGCGCACGCGCCGGGCACGAGCGCCCTACCCCCACCGCCCCGTGTTAGCCGAGTTGGGTAGGTTGCTCTCCCAGGTGTGCATGGGCTACGTAGGCCGGACTTCCACAAACGTCTGTCTCAGCTTGGGGAGTGAAACTTAAGGAAGCGATAGCTGAGGGTTAAAGTTCCAGACCTCTGGGACCCTGGCGGGAGTTGCGACGTGGTCTCATGTCTGCTTACTCGGCCTGGCCGCTGCATTCTGAGCAGCTTTCCCTAGCCCTTTGGCTGTGCCTCAGCGAGGGTGGAGGCCTTAGAAGTTACTCTCTCCTCGTCCAAAATGCGAAATTGTTTTACCCCAAATCATGTTCTTCCTCTTGCTTCCTCTGTTTCTGCCAGCAAAAATTCTTCTGTCGTTAACTGTGGGCACTAGCCTTTCCCTCCTCAGAAAGCACCCACAGGCACGCATACACCACACACCTAAAGCAGAGAGTGCAGCTTTTCTGTCTTTCTTTTGCTCTTGGTAAAGCATCTGTCTACAATGTGGGAGACCTGGGTTCGATCCCTGGGTCGGGAAGATTCCCTGGAGAAGGAAATGGCAACCCACTCCAGTACTCTTGCCTAGAAAACCCCATGGACGGAGAAGCCTGGTGTCCATGGGGTCGCCAAGAATCGGACACAACTGAGCGACTTCACCTTCACCTTTGCTCTTGCACCAGCCCAGGTTTGACTATTAGGGATAATTTATTAAATGTTGCTTTTCATACTCCAGAAAAGCGTTAGGAGTTCCTCTGTCTGATCCTGTGTGATGTGATTCTTTGTTAAATCTTTTAAAAACTGCTTTCTTGAGGAATAATTGACCTACAATAACCTATGCATAAATACACAATTTGATGAGTGTTGACATATTGATATATCCAGGATATCATCACACTGAAGACTGTGAACGTGTTCATTATCCCCAAATTTTCTTCCACTCTTTTTAATTCCTCCAACTTGTCCCTCCCCATCACCGCCTCTTAAGTGAAAGGCAGTCAGTCAGTCGTGTGTTTGCGACCCCATGAACTATACAGTCCGTGGAATTCTCCAGGCCATAATACTGGAATGGGTAGCCTGTCCCCTTCTGCAGAGGATCTTCCCGAACCAGAGATGGAACCGGGTCTCCTGCATTGCAGGCCGATTCTTTACCACCTTAGCCACTTGGGGAAGCCCTCTTAACAACTGCTAATGTGCTTTCAGTCACTATAGATCAGTTTGCATATTCTAGTGCTCAGTCACTAAATCGTGTCCCACTATTTGTGAGCCCATGGAGGACAGTAGCCCACCAGGCTCTTTTGCCTATGGGATTCTCCAGGCAATAATACTGAAGTGGGTTGCTGTGCCCTTGTCCAGGGGATCTTCTTCACCCAGGGATGGAACCTTACATCTTTTATATCTCGTGTTAGCATGCAGGTTCTTTACCACTTGGGCTTCCCTTGGGGCTCAGCTGGTAAAAAAAAACCCGCCTGCAATATGGGAGACCAGGGTTTGATCCCTGGGTTTGGAAGATTCCGTGGAGAAGGGAAAGCCTACACACTCCAGTATTCTGGCCTGGAGTATTCCATGGACTGTATAGTCCATTGGGTCTCAAAGAGCCGGGCACAACTGAGCAACTTTCAATTCTTTACTGGTAGCACCACCTGCGGGGAAGGCAATGGCACCCCACCCCAGTACTCTTGCCTGGAAAATCCAATGGACGGAGTAGCCTGGTGGGCTGCAGTCCATGGGGTCGCTAACAGTCGGACAGACTGAGCGACTTCACTTTCACTTTTCTCTTTCATGCATTGGAGAAGGAAATGGCAACCCACTCCAGTATTCTTGCCTGGAGAATCCCAGGGATGGGGGAGCCTGGTGGGCTGCTGTCTATGGAGTCACACAGAGTCGGACACGACTGAAGTGACTTAGCAGCAGCAGCAGCACCACCTGGGAAGCCCTTCTCCAGCATAGAGTTTTATGTAATGAAATTACGCCCTATGTACTTTTGAGGGACAAGGGGAATCTGGCTTCTTTTAGCCAGCATAGCTATAACTTTCTATTCACTGAAGTAGAATATTCTTTTCTTAAATATTTTTAAAAATGTATTTATTTCTTTGACTGTACCAGGTCTTAGTTGCGGCATGTGGAAACTTAAGTTGCAGTATGCAGGATCTTTAGTTGCGGCATGTGAACTGTTAGTTGCAGTGTGTGATCTGTTAGTTGCAGCACATGAGATCTAGTTCCCCAAAGAAGACTGGAATTGGGCACCCCTGCATTGGGACCTTGGAGTCTTAGCCACTGGACCACCAGGGAAGTACCTGAAGTAGGCATTTCTCTTCAAAAGTTGATCCACCCATCGTTTTTCCTAACAGGCTTTCGCTATACTTGTGAACAAGCTTTAAGTACAAATGTAGCCTGGAGATATTTCAAGTTCCATTCCAGATCGCTCCAATAAAGTGAATATTGCAATCTGTATCATATAATTTTTTTGGTATCCAGAGCATATAAAAGATGTATTTACCCTATACTATGATCTATTAAGTATACAATAGCATTATGTCTTTAAAAAGCACATACTTTAAAAATACTTTATTCCTTAAAAAATATTAAGCATCTGACAATCTGACAACACAGTGTTGCCACAAACCTTCAATTTGTTTAAAAAAAAAAAACAGTATTTTTAAAGTGCAATAAAACAAGGTATGCCTTATGTAGAAAAAGAAAGTACAAAGTGTTAGTAGCTCAGTTGTATCTGACTCTTTGCGACCCCATGGTCTGTCCATGGGATTCTCTAGGCAAGAATACTGGAGTGGTTACCATTTCCTTCTCCAGGGGATCTTCCCGACCCAGGGATCAAATCGAAGTCTCCTGTATTGCATGCAGATTCTTAACCATCTGAGATACCTTATTGTGTGGGACTAAAGTTTAAAAGTGTTTTAAAATGTGTCATATCCTTGCTACTAAATTGTCAGCCTCTTGGGGAAGGGATCTAAATGTTTATCATCTAGATCTCAGCAGGGCCTATATACTTCCTGCCTTTGGGGAGTTTATAATCTGAAAAGTGGAAACAAAGCAGAAGATAAAAAAAAAAAAAAAGAATGTTTTGTTCTCCGTGGTCTTTGTGTCTCTGGCCTTTTTGTACACCAAAGTCCCCTTGCTTGGCTAGTGTAGAAAGTTTGTCTAAGACTGTGCTCCCAATGCAGGGGGCCCAGGTTCAGTCCTGGTCAGGGAGCTAGATCCCACATGCTGACCGTGCCACCACTAAAGATCCTGAGCGCCACAATGAGGATCAAAGACCCTGCATACCACAGCTAAGACCTGGCCCAGCCAGATAAATGAAAATAATTTTTTAGAAAAGGAAATAAGAAGAGCCCCATGATCCTTGATCTCTAAAACTTTTTGGTAAATTGGAACATTTAGTCTAGAGTTAGAAATTGTATGCCTTCCATATCAGTAAACAATGAATATTGCCCATGATCAAGCCGTCAAGCCACTACCAACTTGTGCTCTGAGGGGAATTCAAGATAGAGAAAGACAGGTACTGGCTCCAGATACTTAAGATGCAGATCAAAGGAATTACTTCAATGAGCCCAGACTCTCCATCTTCCCATACATAAGATTCTTAACTTAAGATGTCTGTGATGTTCAGTTACTTTTTTTTTTTTTTTTCAGCAGAAACGCCCATATAACCTGACTCCTCCCTTGCCGTTTTGGAACAGTTTCTCAGAACTGTCAAAGAGGCTGTTTCCAGGCTAGTACTCGGTAATTTCCTCAAATAAAACCTAATTCTCAACTTTTATGTTGTGCTTTTTTTTTTTCCTAGCCAATACCTTAATTGAACTACTGAAAATAAATTCTGTAGTTCACAAGTGATCAGACAGCCCTGAAGTTCACATATGCTGACCTTCAATGAGCTGTCAGTTCTGCTAGATGAATTTATTCATTCCCAAAAAAAGTGTTGAATTCCTAAGAATATATCAGGAACAGTCCTATTCAATGTTCAGTGCTGAACAAGATGAAGAAATGCGATATTTCAGAAAAAGTTCATTAAGTGCTCTCTTTTCTCACTTCTTTCTCATAGAGGCTCTGTTTCCATTCTGGTCAATGGCATCTGTATTTTCCACTCTCAATGGATCACATACTCATTCTCCTCCCTACCTTTGCCCAGTTATTCGCAACAATTAAACATTTACTACTATACTCTAAAACATCAGGTGAAGTTCATGACATATAAAAAGATATAAAGGTTTGGTATTGTACCAACTCTTGGATTTTTAGCTTTCAGTCTAGTGCATACATTCTCAACCTCAGAGGGGATGATATAACCTCCTTCAAGGTAGTGAAAATTGCTTCTTGGGGGAGTGGTGAAAAATATTACTTTATATATGTGTATGTATATATACACATATATATATCTAGCACAGATATACACACAGTGCATAAAGAAACATTAACATTTCATGAAGGGAGCATGGAATTAGGAAAAACAAGTCTAAAAAGACTCCATAGTGGAGTGATCATGAAAAAAGGGACTAGAGATGGATACAAGCCTCACTCATACCAAAGATAAATGTTTTAGTAGCTGTGTTAGTCAACCTCCCATAGGACCCTCAGTGTTTCTCATTTCCTGGTATTCTCACTCTTGTGTAGTTTCCTTCCACAATGAATAGGGCTGATCAGTGTAATCAATGGGCTACTGTGAAAATGGCAATGTGTGACTTCTAAGCTTGGCCATAAGAGACATTTGGGCTTCCTCCTGACTCTTTTAGATCACTAATTCTGGGGGAAAGCAGCTGCCACGTCATGAAGACACTCAAGCAGCCTCTGAAGTGGTACATGTGACAAGGGACTGAGACTTCCCTACAACCAGTACCACTTAATGGCAAAAAATGTGGAGCTGCAGGAATGGAAAATAGTACTGACACTTTGGAAGATAGTATGACAAAAACTAAATGTACTCTTTTGATAGGATCCAGCAATTGTTATCTTTGGTATTTACCCAAATAAGGTAAAAACTTTTGTCCACGTAAAAATATGCAAATAGTTGTTAATAACAGCCTTATTCATGATTGCCAAATAATCAATTTGTGTTTCATTAAACGGATAGAGAAACTAACTGTGGTACATCCACACAGTAGAATATTATTCTGTGATAAAAGAAATGAATTATCATGCCATGAAAAGACATAGAGGAAACAAAAATTTTTTAAGAAAAAGAAGCAAGTCTGAAAGGTTACAAACCGTATGATTCCAATTCCATGTCATTCTGGAAAAGGCAAAATTAGGGAAATGTTTAAAAGTTAGTGATTTCCAGAGGTTTGAAAGGAGAGAGGGAAGGATGAATAGATGGAGGACAGGGCAATGTTTAAGCAATGAACTAGTCTGTATGATAGGGTAATGTGGATACATGTCATTATACATTTGTCAAAACCGTAGGATATGCAACACAGAGTGAATTCCAATGTAAATAATGAGCTTTAATTAATAATAAGGTATCAATATTGGCTTATCAATTGTGACTAATGTACAACACTAATGCAAGATGTTAATAGTAGGGGAAACTTGGGGGAGGGGGAGGGTTTTGAAAGGGGTGTAAGAGAACTCTATTCTCTTTTTGGGGGGGCTCCAAAATCACTGCAGATTGTGGCTGCAGCCATGAAATTTAAAGATGCTTACTCCTTGGAAGAGAAGTTATAACCAACCTAGATAGTATATTCAAAAGCAGAGACATTACTTTGCCGACTAAGGTCCGTCTAGTCGAGGCTATGGGTTTTCCTGTGGTCACGTATGGTTGTGAGAGTTGGACTGTGAAGAAGGCTGAGTACCGAAGAATTGATGCTTTTGAACTGTGATGTTGGAGAAGACTCTTGAGAGTCCCTTGGACTGCAAGGAGATCCAACCAGTCCATTCTGAAGGAGATCAGCCCTGGGATTTCTTTGGAAGGAATGATGCTAAAACTAAAACTCCAGTACTTTGGCCACCTCATGCGAAGAGTTGACTCATTGGAAAAGACTCTGATGCTGGGAGGGATTGGAAGCAGGAGGAGAAGGGGATGACCGAGGATGAGATGGCTGGATGGCATCACGGACTCGATGAATGTGAGTCTGAGTGAACTCCGGGAGATGGTGATGGACAGGGAGGCCTGGTGTGCTGCGATTCATGGGGTCGCAAAGAGTCGGACACGACCGAGCGACTGAACTGAACTGAACTGAAGAGAACTCTATACTTTCTCACTCAGTTTTTCTATAAATGTAAAACTACTCTAAAGATAAAATGTATTAATTTTTTAAAAAATCATATGGGGAAAGTAGAATAAAAACACAAGTCAAGGACAGAAAAAGAACAATGTAAAATTTCCTATCCTGACAGTCTAGTGTGTAAGCTCCATACTTCCAATGCAAGAGGCATGGGTACAATTTCTGGTCAGGGAAATAAGATTCCACATGCTGCATGCAAGGCCAAAGAAAATTTTTTTTTTCTAATTTTGAAAAAGAGTTTACTTTTCTTAAGTGAATGGTGATGATTATCAAATAATATTTAAAATCCAAGTGATAAAGTTTATATTTAAAAGTTTCTAAATTTTAAATATTTTGTTAATTACATTTATTGCAAATATTTTAAATTATGATAAAATACATGAATTACATAGTGCTTTTTTACACTAAACATATTTTATTGAGATATAATTGACATGTAATGTTTTATTAGTTTCAGGAGTACAACATAATGATTTAATATATGTATATGTTACAGAATGTTTACCACAATAAGTATAGTTAACCCATCCATCCCTAGTAGATTTTCAAATTTATTTTAAGTGATATGCAAACAAAAATATCTGAAGACCATTATTTCAAAGCTCTTTCATTGTTTTGGAAGGAAATAGAGACAGCCATTCTGTTTTAGACTTCCAGTTTCATAAGTACATTAAAAAAATTAAGAACCGAGAGAAAAGAAATAGGTTATATAGCTCCCAAACTGTAAAGAGGAGAAATGGATTAAAACAAAAATAAAAGCTCAATCAATCCAAATAATGTCAGTGATTAGCCCACAATTTCTTCTTTGTTTTTATAATTTAAATTTGTTAACAAATATATACAATATTTGGTGTTCCATTTACATTTAGAAATTTTCGGAAGCACATTTTGTTGATTTAAACTCAACAGCTACAGTAGGGATGTGACAACTGTAAAGCAACTATTTTAAACATTAGCAGATTCTTTGTGGCTTTCGGATATTTAATAGTAAAGAGGCTTAATTTTAACCTAGAAAAATATATTTTTGGAATGCTGTAAGCACCCCACCCCAGTACTCTTGCCTGGAAAATCCAATGGACGGAGGAGCCTGGTGGGCTGCAGTCCATGGGGTCGCTAACAGTCGGACAGACTGAGCGACTTCACTTTCACTTTTCTCTTTCATGCATTGGAGAAGGAAATGGCAACCCACTCCAGTATTCTTGCCTGGAGAATCCCAGGGATGGGGGAGCCTGGTGGGTTGCCGTCTATGGGGTCACACAGAGTCGGACACGACTGAAGTGACTTAGCAGCAGCAGCAAGTTTATTGTAAGTTATATCTAAAGTGACCAATAAGTAGCACAGTTTATAAATGATGACGATCTCTGACACTAGCCAGGTTTTATGATTTCCTACAAGTATTTTGAACATGTTTCACCTTGACATCAACACAAATAAGTATAGAGGTTTATATGCAGATAAGTAAAAGTAAGCTCCATAGTAAAACAACTGGAAAGCATCAGGAGTCCTTACTTCTGAACACTGAATAGGGAGCATTTGTGGGGTGGTTTCTATCTCTCAGGCATTGCTCTATTCACTCAATGTGCATTAAATCCTCTGAAATCTATGAACTAGACACTATTATTTTCATCCTTATTGTACAGAGGAGGAAACTGAGGCACAAGGCAGAGTAAGGGTTTCAACCAAGGCAGTCTAATTCCAGAGTTTATGTCTTTAACCCTTATGCTACATTACCTCTTGTGGCAGTAAAACACAGCTGAGAAATCTGTCACTAATAATAATAGAGATGAGTTTATATATGATTCAGTCTTTCACAAAATCTCTTCCTCAAACTAATTAATCAGCTAATCAAGATTCTTTGTTTACTCCACTAGGTCCAGATATTTGGCTTACATAATTGTTTTCACATTAATCACACTCTGACTTCTCCCTGAACGGTTTTGCCACCAGCATTAAGTCCCTGGGTTGGGAAGATCCCCTGGAGAAGGAAATGGCAATTCACTCCAGTATTCTTGCCTGGAGAATCCCATGGACGGAGACGCCTAGTAGGTTACAGTCCACGGGGTTGCAAAGAGTCGGACACGACTGAGCGACTTCACCTCATTAAGTCCCTGGGCAACTGAGAAAGGAACAGTGTGACTCAAAGTTGAAAAACATGGGCAACATATGAAATAAAACAGTTAACATTGATTAAAGTATTAAAACAATTAAAAAGAGAGCCAATACATGAAATGTTTACTTTATGTACAATTTCCCTGTCATGTAAATTAGACCCTCATAAATGTTTGGCAAATCCTTTGTTTGTATAAGCAGAGTGATTAAACCAGTTCCAAGAAATTTTGTTGTACTTTGAATTGAGGATTAATGGATTTTCTTTCTTAGACATTCTTTCAAAATAATTAACTTGTTTTGTAAGAAGAAAGCTTATAAAATGGCACCAAAAATACCGGGAATGTTTCAAATATTAATCTTTAACCCCAATAGCTTATTACAGTGCCTGGCATATCATAGGTATTTAATAAATAGTTCTTGAATAATTGAGATGGTGAAAATCAGGCTTCTTCAATTAGAGCATATGCGTATATGCTGTAGACATGATGCCATTATCACATTAAAAAATAATTATTTGATATCATTTTATATCTAGTTCATAACCAAATTTTCCCAGTTGACTCACAAATGTCTTATTTAGTTGGTTTATTGAATTGGGATCCAAATAAGTTGGATCTCAATTCAATAAATGTGAGATTTGGGTGTCACATTACAGAATTTTCTTCTAATTAGAGCAGTTCTTTGTTTCACACTTTTCTCCCCTATACTATTGATTTATTACAAGAGCTAATTCAATTGTCCTTGAGACTGTTGCATATTCTGTAAGTTTCCTCCCTCAAGCATCATTTAAGTTCTTCATCCTCCATATTTCCCACTGTTAGAAGTTCATACTCTAGATTTGATGAGATTTCAGGTAATCTTTTTTTTCAAGAACACTTCATGGTGCTTTGTGCTTCACACTGCACCACGTGGAAAGGCCTGTGATGCCTAGTCGTCACACTTTTAGTAAAGCTGCTGCTTGCTGCTGCCATGCGGCACTCAGTCATGTCTGACTCTTTGTGACCCCACGGACTGTGGCCCACCAGGCTCCTCTGTCCATGGGATTCTCCAGGCAAGAATACTGGAGTGGGTTACCGTTTCCTTCTCCAGGGATTTTGGCAATCCAGGGATCAAACCTCCGTCTTCTGTATTGGCAGGCGAATTCTTTACCGTCAGGGAAGCCCTTTTAGNCCCACGGACTGTGGCCCACCAGGCTCCTCTGTCCATGGGATTCTCCAGGCAAGAATACTGGAGTGGGTTACCGTTTCCTTCTCCAGGGATTTTGGCAATCCAGGGATCAAACCTCCGTCTTCTGTATTGGCAGGCGAATTCTTTACCGTCAGGGAAGCCCTTTTAGTAATGCTAACATTTATCAATGATTACAGGTGCTGACACCTCAAGCCCTCCTCTCATCTAATGGTTTTATACACTGATAATTATTGCCTAAACCAATTATTTCATTTGGAATTACAAAATTGTTATTTTCTAATCCTATCATTCATGAAGAGTCACATATCTCTACTTCATGTAGCTGGGCAATTTTTTTTCCCCTAGCTCTGGAAGAAAAACGAGGTTTGTTCTTTGGAGAGAGTAAAACAGATGTCTTTGACTTGGATGATACCCATTAAAATAAAGGATGTGAATCAGTAACACACTGAAAATGGTGTTTGAGTGAATGTTTGCAAGTAGAATGCTAAGACTCTCAACACTTTCCCTACCACATGATTCCAGGAGACTGGAAGACATTTTTCTGAGCAATCTTATCAGCCCCAAGAGAAAACATTCAAATATACTGGGGTTGGGGTTTCCTGATAGCAGAGCCAGATTATCCTACAATGCAACTGTCATTTAATAAACCACTATGTGCTCAGAGTGTCCAATTGTATTTTTAGTATCATACTATTAAACATGAGCAGAAAACTAATGATTATCTTCTCTTTGAAGAAAGCTTCTAAGATATACCACAAAAAAAATGAAATTGGAAAAAATAAATGGTGGTTATACACAAGGGACAATTTCAAAAACAAACAAACAAAAATCCTATTAATATTTTCAGAGCATTAAGAGAATATACAGCACTAATGAAACCGCAGTAAGATACAATAAAAAATAAAATGTCAGAGAGCAAAAAACAAATAATGATCTCTTGGAAATTTTAACATGATAGCAGAAATAAATTCAATAAAAGGATTAGATGTTAAGGAAATCTTCCAGATAACGAGGCAAAAAGACAAAAGGTAGAATATTTGAGAAGAAAAGTAAGACAGGAGGTAAAAAATCAATATAATTAGGGATTCCAAAAAGAAAAAAGCAGAGAAAATGAAAGGAAGGAATAATCAACTAATTTAAGAAAATATCCCCCAATTGAAAAACAGAGGTTACTAGGCTGAAGGGACCCATGGCAAGATCAGCATAATGGATGAAAATAAACCCATTCTAAGCATACTTTGGAACATACTTATACTAAAAAGCATCCACTTTTTACCTAAAATTTAAATTTAAATAGGCACGTTGTATTTTACCTGGGAAATCTACATTGACCTTATCATTACCAATATTGTCAATTCCTCATAATTTCCTCATAAGAATGGAAATTATGACTACCACTATTCAACTTTTTCTGCTATCCCGAACTCAACAATCATTCAACACTATAGGGACCTACGATTATTATAGGGACCTGCATTTATCCTAACACCTTCTCACTATCATTTACAATCATACCACTACCCCACCACCCCACGCATTGTGCCTCAAATCCTCATGTTCTTTACCCAGTTAAAATTCATGGTTAATAAGTTATATTCATTCCTTCACACACATCCTAAATTCATTCCCTTGTTCCTCTTTTGCTTTCAGGAATTTGCTTGACTAAATCACAGCCCTGGTTCTTTAGTTACTGGGGACAAACCTTCCATAATCCTATTTAATGCAAACCTTTCTACTTGGACACTAGGTTCCATCACCTCTGGCCTACTTAAGTATATAAACTTAGTTAATTCTCCAACCTCTTTCCAATGTCATCAAAATATCTCCTTTTATTGGATCCCCATCAACATTCTCCCAAAGAAAAGGCAATGCCAAAGAATGCTCAAACTACCGCACAATTGCACTCATCTCACATGCTAGTAAAGTAATAAAAAGGTAGAATATTTGAGAAGAAAAGTAAGACAGGAGGTAAAAAATCAATATAATTAGGGATTCCAAAAAGAAAAAAGCAGAGAAAATGAAAGGAAGGAATAATCAACTAATTTAAGAAAATATCCCCCAATTGAAAAACAGAGGTTACTAGGCTGAAGGGACCCATGGCAAGATCAGCATAATGGATGAAAATAAACCCATTCTAAGCATACTTTGGAACATACTTATACTAAAAAGCATCCACTTTTTACCTAAAATTTAAATTTAAATAGGCACGTTGTATTTTACCTGGGAAATCTACATTGACCTTATCATTACCAATATTGTCAATTCCTCATAATTTCCTCATAAGAATGGAAATTATGACTACCACTATTCAACTTTTTCTGCTATCCCGAACTCAACAATCATTCAACACTATAGGGACCTACGATTATTATAGGGACCTGCATTTATCCTAACACCTTCTCACTATCATTTACAATCATACCACTACCCCACCACCCCACGCATTGTGCCTCAAATCCTCATGTTCTTTACCCAGTTAAAATTCATGGTTAATAAGTTATATTCATTCCTTCACACACATCCTAAATTCATTCCCTTGTTCCTCTTTTGCTTTCAGGAATTTGCTTGACTAAATCACAGCCCTGGTTCTTTAGTTACTGGGGACAAACCTTCCATAATCCTATTTAATGCAAACCTTTCTACTTGGACACTAGGTTCCATCACCTCTGGCCTACTTAAGTATATAAACTTAGTTAATTCTCCAACCTCTTTCCAATGTCATCAAAATATCTCCTTTTATTGGATCCCCATCAACATTCTCCCAAAGAAAAGGCAATGCCAAAGAATGCTCAAACTACCGCACAATTGCACTCATCTCACATGCTAGTAAAGTAATGCTTAAAATTCTCCAAGTCAGGCTTCAGCAATACGTGAACCATGAACTTCCAGATGTTCAAGCTGGTTTTAGAAAAGACAGAGGAACCAGAGATCAAATTGCCAACACCCGCCAGATCTTCGAAAAAGCAAGAGTTCCAGAAAAACTGTGAAGAAAGCTGAGTGCCGAAGAATTGATGCTTTTGAACTGTGGTGTTGGAGAAGACTCTTTAGAATCCATTGGACTGCAAGGAGATCCAATTAGTCCATCCTAAAGGAGATCAGTCCTGGGTATTCATTGGAAGGACTGATGTTCAAGCTGAAACTCCAATACTTTGGCCACCTGATGTGCAGAGCTGACTCATTTGAAAAGACCCTGATGTTGAGAAAGATCGAAGGTAGGAAGAGAAGGGGATGACAGAGGATGAGATGGTTGGATGGCATCACCAACTCAATGGACATGGGTTTGGGTGGACTCCAGGAGCTGGTGATGGACAAGGAGGCCTGGAGTGCTGCGATTCATGGGGTCGCAAAGAGTCAGACACGACTGAACTAAACAACAACATTCAAAAATGCTGTTATTTCTCCCCTTGTCAATATCCCACTCCCATTCCAAACTTATTTCTTGACCCATTTCTCACCTTCCTTTTATAATGGAACTCTGTAAAGGAATATATTTGTTCTTTCCACATTTATCTCTTTCCATTCCAGTGATACTTAAACTGACATTTGAAGGGTATGTAGGTGATGGCTGAATGTGAAAGGTGGGCATGTGCCCAGAAGAGCTTCTTAGGAAGGGTATAAGGGGCAGGAATGAAGGAGAGGAAAATAATGGGAAATTAAGTTGGAAAGGGGGCTTCCAGATGGCTCAGAGGGTAAACAATCTGCCTACAATACAGGAGACACAGGAGAGACGGATTTGATTCCTGGGTTGAAAAGATCCCCTGGAGGGAGAAATACTGAGAAATACTCCAGTATTTTTGCCTGGAAAATCCTGTGGACAGGAGTCTGGCAGGCTACAGTCCATGGGGTCACAAAGACTTGGACATGACTGGGCCCATGGCATAGGGGAGTTAGGAACAGGGACTAGAAAACCACATTAAGGAAACTAGACCGTTCTTAAACAAATTTGGTGCTATTAAAGGTTTTTTTTTTAAAAAACACGAATTTGCATGATCAGATTTTCATCTTAGAAAGATCACTGGCAAGTGATGTGGAAGGGGAATTGATAGTGACATTAACATCTGGAAGACCAACTAAAAGTCTGTTACAGTACAGGCGAATTAAACTGAGTCAAACTGAGTTGTTGGCAGTGGGGATGATGAGGACTAGAATTCTTTGAGAGATGTTTGGAAGAGTATGGAGAGGACTTGGCCCTTCTATTTGTCTGTTTTAGTTCTCTGCACTGAAAGGGGCTGGAGTAGATTTTATAGAGAAAATAATAAGTGAGAATTCAACTGAAGATTCAAGTGAGGATTCATCTGTAAAAAAAAAATTACTTGGTTTTCTAAAGCTAGCAGAATCTATTAGTAGGTAACTATTAATTAGAACCCAATTGATACCTTTCCCACTTAGCTAGAGAGGTGATCCTACGATCTAAATTGGAAAGTTGTTTTTAACATAATAATATGTCAAATAGTAATTTACAGCCAAGGGTAAGAACTATTTACCCCAACCTCCTAAAAGAGCTGCCTTGCTCTCATTTACAGAGCTCTTTCCAGAATTCTGCTGAATCTGGCTATTGCTGCAAACGCAAAGTGTCTACTCTAAGAGCTCATATGCAGGTTGTTGAAATTTCCAAATTTTTACCAAGAATACTTTGTTATCATCAGGGTTGCCTGGAATTGGACATTGTTTTCCATTGTTAATGCCCTTCAGTGATACATTATTTTTATTTTTGCTTTCTTTTTTTTTGGCCTTGCCCCTCAGCTTATGGGATCTTAGTTCCCTGACCAGGGACTGAGCTGGGACCTGCAGTGAAAGCACTCAGTTCAGTCCTAACTAGTGGACCACCAGGGAATTTCCACTTTTGCTTTAATTTTTTGTGGGACTTTTGGTTAAGGGTGACAAGAAATATTGAAAACTTCTTGATATCGATTCTAGAGTCTTCATGCAATTATAGAAATGGGAATGAGCTTAAAAAATTAAGTTCTACTGCTATTTTCTAGCAAAGTAAAATGAATTTCAAGCTAATAAGCATAATTTGTAAAGAACATAAATGTTAAGATAAAAAAATGACAACAGGGGAACTTCCCTGGCTGTCCAGTGGTTAAGACTCTATGCTTCCACAGCAGGGGTGACAGGTTCTATCCCTAGTCAGGGAACTAAGATCTGTATGCTGCTGCTGCTAAGTCACTTCAGTCGTGTCCGACTCTGTGTGACCCCATAGACGGCAGCCCACCAGGCTCCCCCATCCCTGGGATTCTCCAGGCATGAACACTGGAGTGGGTTGCCATTTCCTTCTCCAATGCATGAAAGAGAAAAGTGAAAGTGAAGTCGCTCAGTCTGTCCGACTGTTAGCGACCCCATGGACTGCAGCCCACCAGGCTCCTCCGTCCATTGGATTTTCCAGGCAAGGGTCCTGGGGGGGGGTGCAATTGCCTTCCCCGGTATGCTGCATGGTGTGACAAAAAAAAAAAAAAAAAAAAAGACAATTGGTTAAATATTTCTCCCTTTAGTCCCACTATACATTATACTGTTTACAAAGCTTAGTATCTAAAGAGTCGGACACGACTGAGCAACTTCACTTCACTTCAGTATCTAAAGAAAATGATATGAGTATTTTATTAATCATCTATTAGTATGAATACCTATTTCAGTTCAGTTCAGTTCAGTTCAGTCCCTCAGTCATATCCGACTCTTTGCCACCCCATGAATCGCCGCACGCCAGGCCTCCCTGTCCATCACCAACTCCCGGAGTTCAATCAAACCCATGTCCATTAAGTCAGTGATGCCATCCAGCCATCTCATCCTCAGTCGTCCCCTTCTCCTCCTGCCCGCAATCCCTCCCAGCATCAGAGTCTTTTCCAATGAGTCAACTCTTCTCATGAGGTGGCCAAAGTACTGGAGTTTCAGCTTTAGCATCATTCCTTCCAAAGAAATCTCAGGGCTGATCTCCAGANATGCCATCCAGCCATCTCATCCTCAGTCGTCCCCTTCTCCTCCTGCCCGCAATCCCTCCCAGCATCAGAGTCTTTTCCAATGAGTCAACTCTTCTCATGAGGTGGCCAAAGTACTGGAGTTTCAGCTTTAGCATCATTCCTTCCAAAGAAATCTCAGGGCTGATCTCCAGAATGGACTGGTTGGATCTCCTTGTAGTCCAAGGGACTCTCAAGAGTCTTCTCCATTACCACAGTTCAAAAGCATCAATTCTTCAGCGCTCAGCCTTCTTCACAGTCCAACTCTCACATCCATACATAACCACAGGAAAAATCATAGCCTTGACTAGAAGGACCTTAGTTGGCAAAGTAATGTCTCTGCTTTTGAATATGCTATCTAGATTGGTCATAACTTTTCTTCCAAGGAGTAAGCATCTTTTAATTTCATGGCTGTATATTGTCACCCTGCTTATTTAACTTATATGCAGAGTACATCAAGAGAAACGCTGGACTGGAAGAAACACAAGCTGGAATCAAGGTTGCTGGGAGAAATATCAATAACCTCAGATATGTAGATGACACCACCTTTATGGCAGAAAGTGAAGAGGAGCTAAAAAGCCTCTTGATGAAAGTGAAAGAGGAGAGCGAAAAAGTTGGCTTAAAGCTCAACATTCAGAAAACGAAGATCATGGCATCCGGTCCCATCACTTCATGGGAAATAGATGGGGAAACAGTGGAAACAGTGTCAGACTTTATTTTTTGGGCTCCAAAATCACTGCAGATGGTGACTGCAGCAGGGGAGTAATTCAGTATTTTTTATGATTTGTATTTTGAATCTTAATAGACGTATATTGTCGGGGTCTGTGTGTGGGTTGGAAAAGAATTTCCAGTCCTGAGGCAGAATGAGAGAAAAACCAAGTTTATGAGTGAGAGACCCTGTTGGAACAGCGGGCTGGCTCAAGGGAAAGCCAACCCCTTTCACAGGTCAGTAGTCAATTTTTATAGCCTCAAGACAGAAAACTCCTACTGGAAGGGAGACATTAGGTGATTGGCTAGGATGCTAGAGGGTGGGTATTTTACCTAGTATGGAGGTAGGGAACTGGCTGGTTTAGATACTAAGGCTCATGGCAACAGCTGCTATGGGGCTTGGCCACTTCCAGAGATTTTTGTTCTGTGGCCCTGGCATGCTGCAGTCCATGGGGTCACAAAAAATTGGACGTGACCAAGCGACAGAACTGAACTGAACAGACCTGACCTTGGTATAGGACTCCATATATATATGACAGAAAATGTAAGTGGTACAAGGGTATACAGTGAAAAATAAGTCTCCCTCTCACTGCTGTGCTCAAGCCATCATACTCCCTCTCTTTCCAGTTTCTTTTGCATTTTTTCAGGTATATGGACCTGTGGAATGAAACAAAATCCCTTCCCAGATGACACTAGTGGTAAAGAAACCTGCCTGCCATGGGGGTGTAAAGAGACATGGGTTCTATCCTTAATTCAGGAAGATCCCCTGGAGGAGGGCATGGCAACCCACCCCATCATTCTTGCCTGGAGAATCCCTTGGACAGTGGTGCCTGATGGGCTACAATCCATGGGAGTGGCAAAAAGTCAGACACGACTGAAGCGACTTTAATGCATGAGGGGATAGGACTTCTTAACACATGGTCAAGACATATATATCTGGGCCATCCACATGTGAGTTAAAAAAACAAAACAGTACAATGGCAGCAGGAATCTTAGTAACTTGTGAGAATATCAGCAAAGCTGCAAATGCTAGGGATATTCATTACAAAGGGTATGATAATTTCTTGGTTTTAAAAAAAGTCTATACATACATCAATTCAATAAATACTTATTAAGGGTCGAAGAAATGATGCTAAAGCTGAAACTCCAGTACTTTAGCAACCTCATGCGAAGAGTTGACTCACTGGAAAAAACTTTGATGCTGGGAGGGATTGGGTGCAGGAGAAGAAGGGGATGACCGAGGATGAGATGGCTGGATGGCATCACTGACTTGATGGACGCAAGTCTGAGTGAACTCCAGGAGTTGGTGATGGACAGGGAGGCCTGGCGTGCTGCGATTCATGGGGTCGCAAAGAGTTGGACACGACTGAACTGAACTAAACTGAAGGGTTGTTATGTATCAATATCAGAGAAGGCAATGGCACCCCACTCTAGTACTCTTGCCTGGAAAATCCCATGGACAGAGGAGCCTGATGGGCTGCAGTCCATGGGGTCGCTAAGAGTCGGACATGACTAAGCGACTTCACTTTCACGCATTGGAGAAGGAAATGGCAACCCACTCCAGTGTTCTTGCCTGGAGAATTCCAGGGATGGGGGAGCCTCGTGGGCTGCCGTCTTTGGGGTCACAGAGAGTCAGACACGACTGAAGCGACTTCAGCAGCAGCAGCATGTATCAATATAAATTTCTAGTAAATGATATTTGTGGAATCTAGGTTATGGATAATTTGTCAGAGTTAAAATACATACACATTTTTGTGATTATTATCTTATGTGAACATGATCTAGTAGCTTTCAGTTCATTTTCTATTATTTTTCAAATGAAAAAGTCAAATTTTATTTTAAAATAGAATTTATTGAATACATAGTGAATTCAATACATTAAAAAAACTTTTTCTTGTCAGTACTGCCACATAATGAAGAGATTCAAAGCACTGCCAAATTAACACTTCGAAATTTTAAAAATCATGTTCTATAAAAAAATAAAGCCTAGTAGTGTTTAAAAGTACTAATTTACACTAACATATCAAAGGGTTAAAAGAATTCCACGCTCAAAACTTCATTTAAGAAGTAAAAATTCAATCATGTATTTTAAAATAGGTTCTCATGTGATAAAAAAGACAACAGAAAGTATAAAAGGGGCAAACACCTACCTAATTTATATTGACCTGTCTCATTGGGAAATCCTATAGGCTGACCAGGTAAATTTTAGATATCGAAAAAAAAAAATCCATTTTCTGAAGGAAAAGCAGTTGTTTATGATACATTTTATGCCTAATCAAAGAAATACATGATGACATTAAATATTCTAATTTTTTCTTTTAGTTGTCCCTTAATTCCCACAATGTAGGACTATTCTAAAAAACCTAGTTTAAAATATTTTCCCCCATGAACATTTTCTTAGATACAAAAGCTGTTCTTAACTATGGAAACATTAAACAAGGAAATTTACAATCTTTGCTGTAATATGGCCACTACAATACTCTTATGATCAAATCATAAGTACTAAATAATTTTTTTCAAATTCCAAAATGTTCAGTGACTTGATTCAGATCTCCTGAATTTACAGAGTATCTTTCTTGCAGGAAGTATAAAATGATTTTTGTTCAAGATTTTGATTTTATTTTCACTACCCTCCCCTATCCCCTTCAGAGTTACCGCTGAGGTAAATAGGACACTGAAAACATCAACAATTTTAAACTATAAAACTGGTTATCTGGCATCATTTTGAATAAATTCAGCATTTTCCCTTGTTAATGGGAAAATACAAAGCCTTCAAACTAGTATAATCTACTGGTTTGAAAAGCAATTTCTATTTTTGAAGTCTCATTAACTGAGATTAGGTTGAAATTTTAGAGACAAATATTAAATAAATTAGTTCAAATATGAAAATAAATTTTGCTTATACCTAAGGCAGAAATTGGGCTTTCCAGGTGGTGCTAGTGGTAAAGAACCTGCCTGCTGATGCAGGATACACAAGAAATGCAGGTTTGATCCCTGGGTCGGGAAGATCCCCTGGAGGAGGGCATGGCAACCCACTCCAGTATTCTTGCCTGGAGAATCCCATGGATAGTGCCTGGTGGGCTATGGCCCATAGGGTCACAAACAGTCGGACATGACTGAAGTGACTTAGCACATATGCACACAAGGCAGAAATTAAAAGAGCAAAAGAAAACTGCAAAGCTCATTTGTATTTACTACAAATGTACCATTTCATCAAAATCTCTATGAACATGTAACTAAAATCAGTGAATGCCAACAGAAGGGCTAAAACTCTTCTTTCAAAAGAAAAATAAATTGCTGAGTCTACTAATAAGATATTGTTAATCTAAAAGAAATCTACAAGCTAGAAGAAAACAATGTAGCAGATTATCGAAGTCCTTTCCCACAAAACTCATATTTACCTTTGTTGAACTGAAGTAAAAATCATCTACTTTTACAGTTTAATAAAGAAATGATACAGTCTTCTAAAGGCAAATTTTCATCTTTCCTATCCTCTGTTCATATTTTGATTCCCCAAATAAAATCTGTACTTTACTGTAATTTTTATACATATTTTCAGTTCAGTTGCTAGAAAGGATTAAGTAATATAAAGTTGATACTGAAGACAGAGAAACTCAAGGAATTTCACTTTTTGTTTTTTCTATTTAATCAGTAAGATTGAAATAGCACACTAGAACAAGATTTTACCTTCTTACTAGTGGTTGGATACAGTAGAATTTGTATCAAAGAACTAAAATTCCAGATTTCTAGGTATAAAATTTTCTGTAACATTCTTTATAAAATGTGGTTGAAGTTTTTGAATATCCTAAAGCTGGAATAAGAGTGCAGATAACTTTACTTAAAAAAGCTGTATTTTGGCAAACTTTTTATTGATATTATAAATGAAAATATAGTTGGGAGCTTTCACCTGGCACTTAATCTGTTCTTCTCTCTATCCGAGTCTGCCAAATAAATTAGATTCTTTGGAAAAAATTCAAACTTGATATTATGCAGGCAAAATCAACATGAACTCTTACTTGCGTGATACTTATTTGTCATTTGCCATAAACCAAGTGACCCGTAAGTCTATTAAGTAGAAAGAAGGACTGTCAAGGGAGCTTCTATATCTGTAAATTACTCAGTAATCTTAATCTGGGAAGATATCAATGAATCAAAAGCATCTAATTCCCTCAAATGCTAAATTTAGATCAAACATCAAATGTTTGATCTATTTTTGAAAGGTGTTAGCTTTATCTTTTAATCAGTTAAACTGGCCTCCGAATGAAAAATCGTAGATGTGTTCACATATCTTATACATTACAGAGAAATACAAAATCTTGCTGTCTTTGTAATCACTGTTCAGAGATTTCTTAAGAGAAAAGAAAATAAAATAGAGAATTTGACCTATGACTCACAGGATAATGTTCAAGTTCACATATGAGACTGAACAAAGAATGAGAAAATTCTTTCAAGTTGTAAGGTACCAGAGTTGATTACTTGGTCTAACATACTCATTTTGCAGATGAGAAAACTTGAGATACAATTGCATTGAGCTAATAAAATTTACTCAAACTTTGTAATTAAATTGAGACTAACACCCGGTATCCTGTCTTCTGTCTCCAATTCTTTCCTCTGAAGCACAGTTTGTATATTAGTAAACCATGCTTCACCCAAATTTTATAAAGCTAACAGTGGTCTCCTATGGGGAAAGGAGTAGGAATTAGGGGAGGAAAGGTAGAGGAAGGGATTATTAGAGATGTTAATACTCAAATAATGAGTCATATGTATTAATATATAATTTGCTAATAAAAATAGTTTTTATAAAATATTAAGTCTTAATCTTAACATTAGCAGATCCAAACTTCAGAGATCAGAAATACCATAGTGGAATTACAGGTTAGTTTAGAAATTTAAGCTACATCTTCAAGGAAACAGAAGACCACTGAAAAATGTGGATTTCAATTTTTGTTTCCTTTCAAATGACTAGTTTTATATGTTTCTCTATAAATGGAAAAATATTCTAATGTAACACATATGCAATCTGAAGTAATTTAGGTTCTCAAGTTTAAAAAAGGATTGGGAGTTTTTAAAACTTATGCTACAAAAATACACTTTTATCTATATTCCTAAATCATATATTTCTAAGCTCTGCAGTGATAAAAGGTCCAAAATTCCACTGCTGAACTGCCTTCATGAATGATCTTAAAGAGTTAGTTCTATAGAGCATAAAGTCTGCATAATTCTTTACAGTAAAATCTGCTCAGAAACTCACTTTGACAAATACTTTTATCTATCATTAGAGTTGAAAGAAACAGACTTCAGTAAGACAGGTACGGGGTAGGTGAAGAGTTTTTTTTTTTTTTTTTATAAAAATATACTATATATAATAGATCCTGAAAATTACACAGACCATATGCTTTTATTTAATGTGAAGGCACAATTTTTAACATAGTTAAAAGCAATTGTATTTTAATTATTTATCATGTAATTGTCAGTACCAGCTCTTACAGATACATATTTGCAAGCATATCATTGAAGTTTCTTTCAGATTGTCAATTCAAAAGTCAATTTAAAAAGCCAAACTCTATTTGTAGAAAATCAATCGACACATTATTGCATGTCCATATGATATTATTGTTGGATGATCTGTTCACCAGCAGTCCCAGGGTTTTCTTCATTTGTTGCATAGTCCAGATGGTCCATCATCTAGGCATAAATAAAAGATGTTAGGAAACGTAAATTTTCAACTTGCCCCCAGTCACTAATTTGGCAAAAGGATTACGAGGTTTTTTTTTTTAAAAAAGACACAGAGTGTTCCATTGAACCAACTACTCCTTTTGGAGCAATGTACTGTTTTCACAGCCACATTCCTCAAGACATGCTCAGGGTGACAACTCCTTCAGGAAGCCTAATCATTGGACTCAGGGCCAATCTGATAAGTGCTTGGATCTTCCAAGTGCTTGGATCTGGATCTTCCACTACTTCCACCTCCCAATATGAATATCATCCTATGTGGCAGTGGAGACTCCACCACAAGATACTCCTGATGCTTAGGAAACTATTTCAAGCAGTGTTCCCTCCTGGAGGTGGAAAGCTAAAACTGGCTCCACAAATCACTATGCTGGTTCAGGGACAGTGTAACCTGGTTGATGCCTTGAATACTGACCTCAGGATAATTTTAAAATGACATGTGAAATTTTTAAAAGACTGTATGAAAAAAGTTTCTACTAAGAATAAAGAAATTAAAAGTACTTAAAGGTCAAATGATATCTAAAAACAAAATCAATATATTTGCTATAGACTATTTTAGCAGAATTACCAGTTAAAACTTTTCTCAAATGATCAATTCTTCTCATATTCTCATAAAAATCTTATCATATTTGGGAATAAAGAAAGAAACTGCTTAAATATTTTCAGTGTTTTTACCCTGTTCTTCATATAAAACTACCTAAAAATAGAAAAAAAAATACTTCATGTCTTTCTGAAGACTGTCAAAGATTTTTAGATTAGTGATTAAATTTAAATACTGGATTTAGAAAAGGCAGAGGAACCAGAGATCAAATTGCCAACATTTGCTGGATCATCGAAAAAGCAAGCGAGTTTCAGAAAAACATCTATTTCTGCTTTATTAACTATGCCAAAGCCTTTGACTGTGTGGATCACAATAAACTGTGGTAAATTCTTAAAGAGACCTGCCTCCTGAGAAATCTGTATGCAGGTCAAGAAGCAACAGTTAGAACTGGACATGGAATAAAAGACTGGTTCCAAATCGGGAAAGGAGTATGTCAAGGCTGTATATCGTCACCCTGCTTACTTAACTTATATGCAGAGTACATCATGAGAAATGCCAGGCTGGATGAAGCACAAGCTGGAATCAAGACTGCCAGGAGAAATATCAATAACCTCAGATATGCAGATGACACCACCCCTTATGGTAGAAAGCAAAGAAGAACTAAAGAGTCTCTTGATGAAACTGAAAGAGGAGAGTGAAAAAGTTCGCTTAAAACTCAACATTCAGAAAACTAAGATCAGGACATCCAATCCCATCACTTCATGGGAAATAGATGGGGAAACAATGGAAACAGTGACAGACTTTATTTTCTTGGGCTCCAAAATCACTGCAGATGGTGACTGCAGCCATAAAATTAAAAGATGCTTGTTCCTTGTAAGAAAAGCTATGACCAACTTAGACAGCATATTAAAAAGCAGAGACATTAATTGCCGACAAACGTCCGTCTAGTCAAAGCTATAGTTTTTCCAGTGGTCATGTATGGCTGTGAGAGTTGGACTATAAAGAAAGCTGAGCACCGAAGAATTGATGTTTTTGAACTGTGGTGGTGGAGAAGACGCTTGAGAGTCCCTTGGACTCCAAGGAGATCCAACCAGTCAATCCTAAAGGAAATCAGCCCTGAATATTCATCGAAAGGACTGATGCTGAAACTGAAACTCCAATACTCTGGCCACCTGATACAAAGAATTCACTCACTGGAAAAGACCCTGATGCTGGGAAAGATTGAAGGAGGGAGAAGAAGGGGACAACAACGGATGAGATGGCTGGATGGCATCACCGACTCAATGGACATGAGTTTGAGTAACCTCTGGGAGTTGGTGATGGACAGGGAAGCCTGGTGTGCTGCAGTCCATGGGGTTGCAAAGAGTTGGGACACGACTGAGCGACTGAACTGAAATGATGTACTTTTTCCCTTCTCCTTCATCAAGAAGTAGAAGACAAGCAAGATAACTATTCCTATTTTTAAAAACTGAGTCTAAAAGCTTTACTGTTTTTTGGGAGAGGAAGCAGAGAAAAGAATAATTCCAAATGGGGCCTCCGGAACTTGCCAGACAAAGAAGAATACAAACATGAGCTGAAGCTTTCAGTTGACAACTGTCTCAAGGGATGGAGTCAGCTTATAAAACCCAAACCTGCTTATATTCTATGATTCTCAAGTCCCTAAACAATCAGCATTGTGGTCCTCTATTTGCCAAAGATTATCCCTAAGATTATAGTAGTTGCATATTCATAGCACTTCTGGAGTAAGGGATCAAATCCCAAATCAAGATAGGTAACAGAAAAGATGAAGTTGTTGAAGAGCTGATTTTAGTTACAATTTAAATGAGAGAGGGAAAGGAGAAACATATAAGATATATTTAGGCCCCTTTTTTCTAGCAATTTATACACTCCGGGTGTAAGAGGCTGAAGCTGTGGGGACAGAGAACTGAAGAATGGATGGTGGGGAGACACTCTTTCTTCTCCAAGACCTGCTGATCCTGCTAACTGTCACCTAATGAAATAATAGCCTATATACTCTAAGTTATATGCTGCTTCTTTCCTAATCCTTTGGTACCTCATTGGCACTGTAATCTAATTCCTAAATAAAGAGATAGATTAAAAAAAAAACAACTTGGAAAACCAACTTACTGAGAGGTAGTATCTCTACTCTGCATTTATTTTTCATCACTGACTTTTCAATAAAAACAGTACAGAAACAGAGAAGTGCAAACTTGAAACAGGTTTTTAAAAACACAACAAAAATTAATATAGGTCATAAAATTAACTGGCAAAATTCATGTAAATTGTCTTGTCATAATAAATAATTATTTTTCATAGTAAATAAGCAAGCTCAAGTTAGAAAGATGTCCTCTGAAAGTGGGTCAGCTAACCCAGCATTTACTGATAGCTCTGAACCAATCTCCTGAAACAGTCTAATAAAAGTGCTAATGTTGCTGCAGTAACTGGAGAGAGGCTGATACTACAGCAGAGCTGTTCTAAGTATCTCTGTATTTTGACTTGTCAGTTACAGCTTGTGACTTCTAAAAATAATTAGAAGCACTAGTGACATTTAACAGATACAAACCCACTGTTTACTGAATATTAACAAACTGAAAACTTACTTCCCACCCATTGGAGGTTGCTGCATAAATTTAACTCCACTGATTTAGGATTAGAAGCAAAAAAAATTCTCCCCTAACAATTTTCTATTAATTGTTCTATGTGCCAGAATAATTATGCCAAGGCTTCAAGTTTCTCTCTATAGAAAGAACACCTTAACTTTATCTACACTCACTAGAAAATAAATGAAACTGAATACTGTAGCTCTTGAAGCAATTCAGAAAAAAAAGTTCATAAAAAATACAGGCTAAGTAGCTTTTAGCTATAGGAAAGAATATAAAATTAAGATTTTCAAAGTAGTATTATATTAGTGAAATCCTATAGAAAAACATTACTTCTCTTAATCAGAGAAATTCATGGAAGGGCTGAAAGACTTTAAGTAAAATACTAAATTATTTCTATGAAGTCTCTAAGTTTCAGCAATGGAAGAGGTATAATTTGTCCTTTGAAAACAACATAAAAAGGTCATCAGGGCCCCATGAATTAAAAATTTCCAGTGGAAAGTCCTGCTTTCTGCTACTCTTACACTCAACTCTAGTATCAGGGATTAGAATGAACCAAATGATAGCAACATAAATAAATGTGCCATCACCTGAGATTCCGATTTTAATTTATATTACTTGCTTACACTCAACTCTAGTATCAGGGATTAGAATGAACCAAATGATAGCAACATAAATAAATGTGCCATCACCTGAGATTCCGATTTTAATTTATATTACTTGCTTTATATTTGATTCTTTTAAACACCAGCCAAAACTTTTGGCACTTGCAAAATGGTTATATATAAAGACTGTAGACATATATAAATCTCAGTTCAGTTCAGTCGCTCGGTTGTGTCCAACTCTTTGCAACCCCATGAATCGCAGCATGCCAGGCCTCCCTGTCCATCACCAACTCCCGGAGTTCACTCAGACTCATGTCCATCGAGTCAGTGATGCCATCCAGCCATCTCATCCTCTGTCGTCCCCTTCTCTCCTGCCCCCAGTCTCTCCCAGCATCAGAGTCTTTTCCAATGAGTCAAGACTTCTCATGAGGTGGCCGAAGTACTGGAGTTTCAGCTTTCTGCCATAAGGGTGCTGTCTAGTTTAGTATTTTTAAAATGCCATACTTTTATAATACCTTATAACAATTCTGGTAATTTTTTGAAGGCTGCTAAAACACAATCCAGAAATTTATGCACACACACACAAAAGTGATTGAAAAGGTCAGTGGATTAAGGACTGAACAGTCTAATTGCTTTGCATGAATAGTATCAATAAACACAGACTGAGATCGTACAGTGTACAAAACAGTGTTATCAGCACCGTGGGTCCCTAGCACCTAAGAGCTAAACAGTGAGCGTGTGTGTGCTCAGCCATGTCTGACTCTTGTGACCCTATGGACTGCAGCCCGCTAGGCTCCTCTGTCCATGGGATTTTCCGGGCAAGAACACTGGAATGGGTTGCCATTTCCTACTCCAGGAAATCCTCCCGACCCAGGGATTGAACTCATGTCTCATGTCGTCGTTAGCAGGCGGTTTCTTTACCACTAGTGCTACCTGGGAAGGCATTCCTTCATAAATATCTACACTACAAGGCAGATGTTAATAAGTATTTAACATCAAAGTCTAAAGAAAGTATGGGGAAAGGTGAACCTAATTTCAAATGGAGAACTCTTGGGTATCTGCTTAGAGATGGCAGATTTTGAGCTGGGAGTTACATAAGAGATATTTTGGAAACAGACAATGGAGGTAGGAGAGAAGAGTAAACCGTTAGCCCAAGAGATGAACCAGTAACTTCCTGAGAGTTGTCTTCAGGTTTGACCCTAAGGTCTCTTCTACACTAAGTTCAGACATAGCCTCCCTTTATTTTACCAGACTTGTTGAGGTTCCCTGTTCTACTTCCAAAGTTTCTGCCAGCCTTATCTGATTTCAACATCCACTTGCCTTTCAAAGCCTTGGGCTAATTTATCTCTTTAGATTAGATTCTCCTGCCTGCCTGTAGATCCAGCCTCACTTGATGAATGAGGAGTCTTTAGAGACTAATTTGCCAGAACGGATTCCAAAGTCTATAATAATACTGTCTCCCACAAATAACAACATTCAGGCTAAATTAACTTGGACCTTAAAGGTTAGACAAAAGGAATGAGAGATTTTCTTTTTCACATTAACAGAAGGCATTACATTCTATAACTTTTATAAACACTGTGTGTGTGGTGTCCGACTCTTTGTGACTTTATAGACAGTGGCCCACCAGGTTCCTCTGTCCATGGAATTCTCCAGGCAAGAATACTGGAGTGGGCAGCCATTCCCTTCTTCACACGATCTTCCCGACCTGGGGATTGAACCCGGGTCCCCTGCGTTGCAGGCAGATTCTTTACCACCTGAGCCATGAGGGAAGCCCTAGATGCGGGGAAAAACAGACTGTCTCCTGGCAGCAGTTTATAATATTCTGCAACTAGCTCGCCCAGAAGTTCAGCAAATGTCCATTCTTAACAGTTTAAAATTTAGTGCACTGTGGGAAAATGACCATTTTAACAAAATCTTTTCTCTGAGGCTTGTGATAGCCTTTCACAAATAAGTTAAGAAAGCAGATTTAACAAAGATCCAAAGTTTTAATATTCAAAACAGGAAAATGGAAATCAGTTAATGAAGTGAAAGATGATCACCAAAGCAACAAGTTAAACCAAAACAAAAAAAACTCAATTCATACAAATAATACTAGCAAATACATTTATAGTGCTAATGATGTGCCAGATACTGTGCTAAGCAGTTTGCATTTGTTACAACAACCCTGTGAGGTAGGCTGATTCCCATCCCACTGGAGGAAACTGAGGCACTGAGAAGTAACTTGCCTAATGTCACATTACTAATAATTAACAAAACTTCAAACTTCGGTGGTCTGGGACCAGACTCCATGCTGTTACTATGTGGTATTTGTATTCTGAATGTCTTACCTAATGAAATTATGATGTGTGTGCGCACGTGTGTGTGTTAGTCACTCAGTCATGTCCAACTCTTTGGGACCTCGTGGACTGTAGCCCACCAGGCTCCTCTGTCCATGGGATTCTCTAGGCAAGAGTACTAGAGTGGGATGCTATTTCCTTCTCCAATGAAATTATGATACCACCCTACAAGTGAGAAGTGTATAACCGAAAGTGTCCTAACTTTTCAGACTCTTTAAAATGGATTTTCCTACAATCAGTTATCTTAGATAGCTCCACCTTACAGTGAAGGCCCTGGAGTCCACCCTTCCGGGGTGTTTATACGACTTTGGGTCTAGCTCCAGTGATCTTAAACTTTATAGTAGCTGCTATGAAGGAGAATCATGATTTCAAAGTCACAATTTTTAAGAGTAAAACTCAGATGGTCCAGGGCAGAACACTTATTCATAGGGAATATAAATGCATCCCTTGGTTGAAGTCCATTCTTATCTAGCATCTCCTTTCTCCTCAGTAAACAGCATAGAA
>SJYX01024049.1:164038-192982 GCA_006410675.1 Oreotragus oreotragus
AAAAAAAAAAAAAAAGGCAATCTAGCTACCTTAGGTATGATTACTTCAGGGTAGATAGTCACCTCTGAAATGTGATCCTTTCTATAGGAATTTGTAGTTATTTTATCTGCTACCATTTGTGAAAAATAGTCAAAAGTGTAATTTGTGTTTGAATCTAGACAAAAGGGTGGGATGATGAAATTTGTATGACTTGGTGGTAAAGGACATTATAATCATTATCTGTTTGATACTTTTTAGTAAAAACTAAATAGAAATGTCCCTCATTCTTATTTTTAATAATATAATTTGCAATATAGTTTTACTCAATGATACCTAGTTGAATACAACTATTGCCTGGTTAGAACTTTTTAAATTTTTATTTAAAAATTTTCATATGGTAAAGTTGACATTTTTGGGGGGGAAAGTACAGTTCTATGACTCTTAGCACATATATTGATTCATGTAACCATTTAACACATGTATTGATTCATGCAACCACTTAGCACATGTAAGATTCATGTAACCACCAGTGCTGTTCAAGATATAGAACAGTTTGTCTTCATGAAACTTCTTATACTATCCCTAAAGAGTCACACCCTGAGTGTACCCCAACCTTTGGCAACCATTGATCTGTTTTTTTAATCACTATACATTTTTTCCCCAGAAAGTAATAAATAGAATCATGCAGATGGAACCTTTTGAAATTGATTTCTCTCACTCAACAAAATGCCATTGAGATTCACTGAGGTTGTGGGGATCAGTAGTTCATTTCTTTTTATTGCTAAGTTGTTGGTTGAAATGTTATGGCATTTGGATATTATTTCCGATCTGACACACAGGCACTGAAGTTTGAATTGGTTGCTTTTAACTGGGTTGACTATTTTTTTAATCAGTTAAATGAGATACACATGTAGTTAATTTTCTGAATTAGAATGTCTTTTTAAACTGAACATTTTTTTAGTTTAGTGGCTTGCTTGTAAAAAGCCTCTTGATGTGAAGGAGAAGAGCAAAATAATTGGCTTAAAGCTCAACATTCAGAAAACGAAGATCATGGCTTCTGGTCCCATCACTTCATGGGAAATAGATGGGGAAACAGTGGAAACAGTATCAGACTTTATTTTTTTGGGCTCCAAAATCACTGCAGATGGTGACTGAAGCCATGAAATTAGAAGACGCTTACTCCTTGGAAGAAAAGTTATGACCAACCTGGATAGTATATTCAAAAGCAGAGACATTACTTTGCCGACTAAGGTCCGCCTAGTCAAGGCTATGGTTTTTCCTGTGGTCATGTATGGATGTGAGAGTTGGACTGTGAAGAAAGCTGAGCGCCGAAGAATCGATGCTTTTGAACTGTGGTGTTGGAGAAGACTCTTGAGAGTCCCTTGGACTGCAAGGAGATGCAACCAGTCCATTCTGAAGGAGATCAGCCCTGGGATTTCTTTGGAAGGAATGATGCTAAAGCTGAAACTCCAATACTTTGGCCACCTCATGCAAAGAGTTGACTCATTTGAAAAGACTCTGATGCTGGGAGGGATTGGGGGCAGGAGGAGAAGGGGACGACCGAGGATGAGATGGCTGGATGGCATCACGGACTCGATGGACGTGAGTCTGAGTGAACTCCGGGAGATGGTGATAAACAGGGAGGCGTGGCGTGCTGCGATTCATGGGGTCGCAGAGTCGGACACGGCTGAGCAACTGAACTGAACTGAAGGCAGTTACAGGATTTAAGGGCAAAATTTGAGGTTAAAAAAAAGGATTTTGCAGTTTGAGTGAAATAGAATGACCTATGACCCTTTAAAATGCCAGTGCCAATGACTTGACAGAATTTTCTTTGCTTTTGGTCCAAGCCTCTTCCCACTCTGTCTTCCTCTCTGCTGAGAACCAGACATCTCTAGTGGCTGATAATCTATTTTAATACGCTTGCTTCAGGAGTGCCTGCCTTTATTTGTTGGTTATAACAGTCTATTCATCTTAACTTAGTCGAACTTCCGTGTATAAACTCTTTGCATCATAAATTGAGTTAGATTCTTTATCTTAGTATCTATTTCTTAGTTGATTGAGGTTTTATTGTTTCCCCAGCTGCTGAAAATCTCAAGGAGGTCTCCTGATAATTGTGTGTTTTTGGAAAGAAAATAGTGGTGGTTCTGCTATCAGTGAGAACTATATAAATCTATTTATGATGTCACCAACTGAAATAATGGATTAACAGTAGTAAGAGTGGAATGCTTCTCAAACAGAGAGAATAACAATCATTTATTAGTAGGTATTTTAGATTTTGAAGATGAAACTTGTTCTGTTTTCATTGACAATCTAATTGGTAATAGAAGTTAGAGACAGATTTATAAATTGATTGAATAAATATTTATGCCTCAGCTTTCTAAGATGTTATTCAGATTAACTTTGGCTTCCATATTTAACTATTTTCATGATTTAGGTTCTAACTTTTAATAGTAACATTAGCAGAAATGCCAAGAAAAGAAAATCTCCATCAGCAGCCTGGCTTTATAGCACACATTTTCATGTTTGGTCACAAAAGATTTTTTGATTTGGACCATTTTTTTAACTTTTAACTTTAAAATTTTAATTTTAAACTTTAATTTTGTATTGGGGTATTGCCAGTTAACAATGTTGTGATAGTTTCAGGTGTACAGCAAAGGAACTCAGCTATATATATACAAGTATCCGTTCTCGCCCAAACCCCCCTTCCATCCAGACTGCCATGATGTGGACCATTTTTGATACCAGTGGATATATTTACTCTTATCATAGATGAGAGTGGCGGTGGAAGCAGTACATACCAACTTCCTCTCTACTGGTTCTTTCCTTAGATTTTAACATTTGAGACCAAGAACCCAACGGAATTAGCAGAACGTCTGCGCTCTGTTTGTGGGAATCAGAGCAACGCGTATGCCCGCCTGTTGGAATACCGCCTGAATGCCTTGCGAGGCCTGTGGAATGCCCAGCGCCAGCTGGCCTTGGAAGAACAGCACTGGTGGAAGCAGTACATACCAACTTCCTCTCTACTGGTTCTTTCCTTAGATTTTAACCTTTGAGACCAAGAACCCAACGGAATTAGCAGAACGTCTGCGCTCTGTTTGTGGGAATCAGAGCAACGCGTATGCCCGCCTGTTGGAATACCGCCTGAATGCCTTGCGAGGCCTGTGGAATGCCCAGCGCCAGCTGGCCTTGGAAGAACAGCACGAAAGGGAGAGCTCAGGTGATGAAGAAACGTTGGCCTTGCTCAAACGCCAGGGCCTGTTGCAGCAACCCGAGCAAGCTCCCTTCACTTCAAGGATGGGGCTCCTGCTCGTCTTCCCCCTTATTCAGTCCCAGAGTAGAACAGACCCCTCTCTCTGTAACATCACTGCTGAGGTGCTATTGAACTGCCTTCGTGACTGCCAGCCTTTGAGCCTGACCAAGGAGCCTGCTGACTGTCTCAATGGAATTGAAACTTTGCTGTGCTCCTGGCTAGAGGAGACTTCTGACACAGGCCGACATATCCCACATAAGCAAAAAGAAAATGCTGCTGCTGCCCTCGTGGCTTTGGCATGTGCCAGGTAAGGAAAATCAAAGGTACCCCCCAGTGACCTTGTTATGGCTGCTGCCTGGGTTGGGTGAGTAAATGAGACAGCAAGCGTATTTGATGGATGTCTTAACATTCAGAAGTTCTTCTTTGTTTTCAGTATTGAATTTCACAGCCTTGACAGTGCCTAAGATGTTTTCATCAAACCTTGGCACCAGGAGTTGGAGGTGGAACCCAAGTTCAAGGTTTTGCTTTATGTTATATCATGATAACAGCTTAAACCATTTAAAATGGAGAATTAACACTTGCCATTATCTACTTACCCTTAGATGATTTGTGTTTTATATCAAGTGGTTAGTGGAAGATGTTATATCTGTATTTCTCCCAGAAGGACCGTGAAAAAAATGTGTAGAGCTTTAAAATTTTTTTGTGACACGTGTCTGTAAAGAGTGTGTCAGCGAGTGAATGGGTTATTACTCACCTGGACTCGGTCACACAGATATGGTCACAAATTGTATTTCTGGACCTTGATGCTTGGCTCCATCAATCTGACTGAAAGATCTCTCTGTGTATGTGTGTATATATATATGTGTGTGTGTGTGTGTGTGTGTGTGTGTGTAGGATTTAATAGCATAGTGTCCTTCGCATGTAAGTTGATGTTATTGATAACCGTCAATAAGAAATATTCTTGGAGTTACTTTTCCAGGAGAGGATTTCTTACATTCTCCTGCTTAGTAAACTGTATGATCCCTCTCACATATTTGTAAAGAAAAGGTTCACTGCCTTTGCTTTCTTCTAACCTAATTGTCTGGGGACCATTAGGACCATGGTCTGACAGATTAATGTTGCTAATCTGTCCCTCTCCCTTCAAAATTTTTTCTTTGATTGAGTTCTTCCTTTTGTTAGCAAAGCAAATGTGGTTAACTTCTTGGAGGATTACGAAGTCCTTAGACTCCTTCCTCTATTTTTATGGCTTCAAAGTTGACCTTCAAATGGTTCAATCTCAAGCAGTTTTTAAGGCAAAATGGCACCAACATTTATTGTCAGTGTCTTTGCCCTGAGCAAACTGTCATAGCCTACTTTTAGATGCTGGAAGACTGTAGTTGATTATGGAAATCCTGACATGAGCTTAATTCTGGAGACATGATTGGGTGGTACCAAAATAAATTTCCCTGTAAAGGCTTTATATTGGATTTATTTATTAATTTTTGGATATGCAGAAGACAGTTTTGAGCCCTAAATAGATTTGTTATTAATGCAAAAGTCCTACTTTGAGAAATTTTTCTGTCTATCTTTAGACAGATTTAGGATGTTTGGAATAATTACCAATTCTTTACATTCAGATGTTTTAATAAACATGGGGTCATAAAACTCACTTTTTTATTGTGCCCTAATTTAGTCTGAACCAACAGATGGTTATTGAAATTGCTTCATGTACTTGAGATTCCAGAGTCCATCCGTCAGAAATGAGTGTTTTTATTTTCTTCTTCTTGGATATGTGTGTGTGTGTGTTGTTTTTGTCTTAGATAGTGCCTACATTCTGGTACTAATATTATCACCTTATCTGGACTTTATTTACCTCAGAAGTCATATGCTTTTCAGGGTTGAATCATCTCTTTTAATGACATGTTTAAGAGCGTATTATTTAACTTTTGATACTGATGCTCTCAAAGACAGAACAGTGTTTCCAAAAAATTATTTTGAAGATATTCATTCATTTCAATTAGCTAACATTTATTGAACACGTCTGATGTGCCAGGAACCTTGCTAGGTCTTAGAGAAATAGTGACTCACGGTGGGTGACTCATGATCTCTAATTTTACAGTTGAGTAGATTGCATTTTGTCAGTCATTATTGCTCATTTACCACAGGCAAGGGACTCTTCTAGGCAGTAGGAACATAGCAGTGAACAAAGTAGATGGTCCCTAAGACTACAAAGTTTACATGAGAGAAAGACAGACAACTAGCAATGAATGAATGTATAGGATAATTTCCAGAGAAAGATATTCATAGTAAGAAGACAAATCAGGATATTTTGCTAATAGAGAATAACTTAAGAGGAAGTGGAGGCCAGCATTAGCTAGAGATGCCAGGGAAGACCTTACTGAAGAGATAGCATTTGAGCTGAGGCCTAGACAGTTGACAAAGAGCCAGCCACACAAAAAAGCCAGTAACAGGAAATTCCAGGCAAGAGGAGCAGCAAGCAGCACAAATCTGATCCTCCTCCTGTCCTTGGGGTAGCTGAGGGACAGCAAAGTGATCAGGGGGCTGGAATGCAGTGGTAGAAGAGGAGGTGGGAGAGGAGGGTCCAGACCATGTTGGAGCTTAGGAGCCATGGACAGAGTCTAAATTTTACTCTAATGTCTGAATCTGGCAGCCAGTAATATCTTATAGTTGGCTTACTGGTTTTAAATATTCCAGTGTGCCCTTGCCCATTAATTTTAACCTCGTTGTAACCCAGGGAGGTATCCTTGTTGGGCAGATGATGAAGTAAAAACCTATAGGAGTTTGGTAACAAGACTGAGATGATGCCACTGGTGAGGGCCCGAGCCTGGTTTCAGAGCCTAGGGGTCTCCTCTCCCAGCTTGTGCTTTTACACTCTATCTGCTGCCTCCCTGTCATTCTGGTTCTTTGGTTTTGATTCTTTTGAACACCAGAGATAGGAAAGGGGACAATTAAGAGGAGGACTCTAGGCCTCCTTGATCCTCCTTGGGTATTCCATTTCTTGTGAGGTTTAGGCACATGATACTTAGAAATTAAAACTTTAGCTAAGAGAAATAAGGCAGCAGTGTGAAGTCAGCCCATCTGATACCCATGATCATTTAGTTCAGGAAATGTTCTTATGGTGATTTATACTTGGGATCTGGCCAGGTAAGTCTTGTGCATCTTAAAAGCACCTTCTTTTAGATCCTGCTGACCGTATTACAGACTTCCCAGGGCCTCAAGCCTTTGGAACCGAAAGGAAATCGGGTCTTTGTGAGCTCTGCAAGCATTACAATCACATACTTCACAGCAGGGGAAAGCAGAAGGAATACCCTGCAGCACAAAATATTATTTGAATGTTTTTCTTTTTGGTCATATTTAATGTGATGGGGGATTGGTGAGATGTAAAATGGATGAACTTAACAAAAGATATTAAAAAATTTAAGCCTAGAAATACTGCTAGACTTTAAATATAACCTCTTCCAATGAAATCTCTCCTCTAGACTAGAGATTGACTTGATGCAAGAGTATCCAGGCATAATCACCACCTGTGTTTTGTGCTTGAGCTTTCTGTTTTGAACTTTCATGTTAGGGGGAGATAATTTACCTTTGCAAATACAAGAAGAACCAGCATGGTAAGAGGCAAGTATATCTGATATTTTGTACAGCACAGCTACTGATTTGGCAGCATGTATGCATGCTCAGTTGCTCAGCAGACACAGACTTATTTTGGAAGCTTCCCAAGTGATTAATAACATTGGCATCAACAACCTTATTATTTGACATTTCAATTTAAATGATTTTCTGTTCCCTCTTTTTTTAGGGGATCATTGAAAACTTTTGTTCATACAGTCCATCTATTACAGAAACAGACTGATTTAGGGTCGCTGCCTGTAGCCGATGTGCTGTATAGGTAAGCTGTCACTTTGGATCCTCACCCTCCTTCTACACAAGTGAGCCTTGAGAATTAAAGCTTTTCCAATAAGTAAATTGCTAAACTTTTTTTTTAATCAGTTAATGACTCATGTTTTTAAGTAAGTGTGCTATTCTAATCATTGTAAGTAAGAATTTTGTTTTTTCCTTCTTAAAAAAGCATGTTGTTTTTCATTTTTTAATTTTAGTGAATTAAAAAAATGCAATAGCTTGTCTTAAATTTTTATTGTAGATTTCAAGATGATAATATGTTAAGACATAAAGTGAAAAAGTGAAAGTTGTTCATAATTTCGTTACTCAAAGATAACCACTCCAAATGTTGTATGTATTTCCTAGTTCATATCCCTCTCTCTCCATCCCTTCCTTTCTCTCATACATGTATACATGTAAAATATATACATTTCTACACACAGCTACAAATTTATTATAACATAAGCACTGAAAGTGAAGTTGCTCAGTTGTGTCTGACTCTTTGTGACTCCACGGACTGTAGCCTATCAGGCTCCTCCGTCCATGGGATTTTCCAGGCGAGAGTGCTGGAGTGGATTGCCATTTCCTTCTCCAGAGGATCTTCCCGACCCAGGAATCAAACCCAGGTCTCCCACATTACAGGCAGACACTAAGTCTGAGCCACCAGGAAGATCTACTTCATAATTTTTTTTAATGTAAAAATATAAATTTCACGAATGTCTTTTCAGATACATAGTATTATGTAGAACTATTGTAGTTTTATGGTCTTTGAGATGGTAAATTGACTTTTATCTTCTTGCTGGAATGGATAGTGTCAGTGTCTTTGTGATTCTCTACCTCCTTCTTTTAGGCTGTTGCTTTTGGAAGGGGGGCCTGGATCCCCCTCCTGTTTGCTTGGTGGCAAACATATAGTATCCTGGGGGTATGAAGACATGCTGCCCGCACCAGATAGCAACACTGGCTCCAGTTCTGAAAATAAAGGTAATGCAAGGGTTTGGGTCCTGTGATTGAAATTAAGATATGAAAAGAGTGGTTTTAGATCATTGTGGCAAATGATTTAGATATAACTCTGTGTTCCTTTTAATTAAGAGCTCAAGCTTCCTATACAGTGCATTCATTGTCTTCTTTATCAGTAAAAGTATAAAAGCTGATACTGAGTGAGGTAAGAAAGTGGATAGGTTTTACTATCGCAAGGGAAAAGGATCATCCATACAGTCCTGCCAATGAGGCATGAGTTACTTAAATTGATTCCTGAGTATTTAAATCTGGGCATGAGAGCCTTAAGTTGAATTTTTATATCCACGAGTAGAGTATCAGGTCTTGCTGCCTGATTCTGTTTCTTTGAGTAATTTATTGTGTGTGTGTGTTGGTGAGCCCTCTTGTCCTAAAAACAACAACAACAAAAAGAAGATTGTTTAAAGGAGCATGAATTGTGAAGTATCTCCTTTAAACAAAGGAGATTAAAATGTTTTTACACAGTTTCACAAGTATTACATATCTGTTTACCCTGTGATCTCAGCAAAAATGGCAGAAGGTCTCTGAAATGTCCTGCAGTTAACTGACTTGCCAGATGAATTAGGCCTCTTTCTTCGTTTGGATGTACTGACCAGTGTGCCATGGCACACACAACCCATGAGGCCAATACACTCTTTATAGTCTGTGCCCTGCTGCTTCCACATCTGGAGCTACAGCCTTGCAAGGAGACTGCCTTGCTTCCAAATCTGTTTGTTATTGTAGTTGGTACTTGTGATTATATCATTAAATGTTGCATAACTGATAAAAGTAAGGATTAAAAAAAAAAACGAAAAACCCTAGGAAATCGTTTCCATTTAGAAATAGAATACTTTAGAATGATCTCTAAGAAATTGATGTTCTCCAAGAATTTAGGGTGGGATTCAGAGTCTGTTCTCCCTACCCTTTCATTTCATTCTCTTGATGGGGGCAACTTTCTCAGATAACCGTACGGGAATGGGGTGCAGTCTCAGCGATGGGCCACCCCCCATCTCTCGTCTGGTGCCTGTGGCTTTTCATGGTCCACTCTTTATTCCAGATAGTCACGCTAAAGTGATGAGAGGAGCAGGCAAGACTTTGGGATGTGAGTTACCACCTTCACTGACTCAATTAGAGTCAACAGGCAAAGTGAAAACCTGCAGTGCCCAAGAAGTTCTTAAACATTATGGGCAGAAATAAACAAATTCATACAAAACCAAAACCCTTTTCTTCACTCTCTCCTTTAGTCCTTTTGGGCTTCTCAGGTGGTGCTAATGGTAAAGAACCCACTTGCCAATGCAAGAGACATAAGAGACATGGGTTTGATCCCTAGGTTGGGAAGATCCCCTGGAGGTGGGCGTGGCAACTCTCCCCAGTATTCTTGCCTAGAGAATCTCACAGACATGCAATTTCTCACTGAGGATGATGGTATCAAGCTGATCTGTATGCCCTTCAGTCTCTTGTACCTTTGGTTTTGCTTCTGGCTAGAGGATGTTTTTCTTATAAAAATTTAAAATGTAATCTTATTTAACTTTTAATACTGGAAACATTCAACATACACAGAAGTTGAAAGAATTCTATAGTAAATAATATAGTAAACACTCAGCTTCAGCATGTATCAGCTCTGGCCCATCTTATTTATTGTTCTGTCCCCTTCACTCCCACTCCCTGTCAGATCCATACTCATAAGGCCTTGACCTTAATCTAAATAGTGGTGAATAAGTGTCTGTTGATAAGTTGCCAGTTAAAATGTTTAAGGAATGAAATTAGTATTTTTAAAATGATGACCTTCTTTAACTGTTTTTTGAAGAACCAGTAGGAACAAGTCTCAGTTGTCTTGGATTAGTAGACTGAATTTTTAAGATAATCACATGTGGATGTGGATGTGCATGTGTGCTGAGTCGCTTCAGTCGTGTCTGACTCTTTGCGACTCCATGGACTGTAGCCCAGCAGGCTTCTCTGTCCATGGGATTCTCCAGGCAGGAATACTGGAGTGGGTTGCCATTTCCTTCCTCTAGAGGATCTTCTCAACCACATGCTCAGTACCAATTTGAGTGCTGTGACATTGAATTTCCTCTAATATGACAAGTAGTAAAGAAACTCCACTTAAACATAGTAAGTGGATTGATTTTGAAAATAAGCCCAGCGTTGTATTTATATATTCCTTTTTTTTAAGGTAATTCTCTAGAATGTTTTAGTAAAGCATTTACTATCATTCAGAGAGAAACTTTGTTTTAGCTTGGGGAAGATATACCAAAAGGGAAATATAATTGCTGTTTTTAAATAGAAGCAATATTAAATTTTTGTACTGTGTCATTCCAGAAATTTGGGGTTCCCAGTGGCCCAGCAGTAAAGAATCCATCCACAAAGCAGGAGACGTGGGTTCAATCCCTTGATCAGAAAAATCCCCTGGAGGAAGGCGTGGCAACCCACTCCAGTATTCTTAGAGGATCCCATGGACTAAAGAGCCTGGTGGGCTACAGTCTATAGGATCGCAAAGAGTTAGACATGACTGAAGCAACTGAGCGCAACACTCCAGAAATTTAACATTAGGATCTCCTGATGGAAAATCCACACGGAGCAGATTCTAGTTCAAATTATCATTAGTCTATCAATATAATATCATTTGCCATTTAAGGGGCACTGGCTTTGTACCAGAGAACAGTGTGGTGTTTGCTTATATTGTCTCATTCAACCGTCACAGTCGCTCTTACTGCGCATGCCATCTGCATAGCTTAGTATGCTCTATACTTTGCGTACTAAGGCACATGCTATCTTCATCGTAGAGCTGCAGAAAGTGAAATTCAGAGAGGTCCAAAGTCAACTAATAAGTGTCCCAGACTCTTGAATCTTCTACCCTTTTTTTTATTATGCACTCCTTAGGGAAAGTATTGTATTCTTAGTCATTTCAGATTAGAGTTAGGAATGAATTTTTGCTATTCAGAAAGAAAGAAGAAAAATCTTTGGCAGACTAAACCAGATTCTCCTGATAATAACTATCTGACCTCTTTCCCTGATCTTGGTCCCTAACCCTACCTGCATTTTGAAGTTTGATGTAGGGGTTCGAGCTGTCTTCCCTGGAAGTCACACTGAAGCACTTACTTTATTATTATTATTTTTGGTTGTACTCCACAGCTTGTGGGGATCTTAGTTCTGAGACCAGGGATCAAACTTGGGGCCCTGGCCATGAGCACATTGAGTCTTAATCACTGGACTACCAAGGAGTTCTCAAGAAGCACTTATTTTAAAAGTGGGAAATTATCTTTCACTCAGCCTCCTAATGGCTTTTTCATTAGAAAAAGCACATTTATAATTTCATTAGAAAAAGCATGTATATAATTTACCTGTGAAAAAACGATTTCAGATGCTGACTTGGGACGCTGTCTCACGGCAGATGGTCTTTACCTGTATACTACTAACTCAGTTGGAAGAGGAGTAAGCAAATTGGGGTCTGGATTACATGGTACTCTCAGGTCAGTTGCATGGAACTTGCTGAATAATTTGGCTGGAACATTTTCCTCATTAAGTAAATCTGTGGTGAAGACACCTGGGAGTGCGTGCTAACTCCCTGTAGACTGACTAGTGACTAAACAAATCTGAATGACTTCATACGATTCTGGTTTTCTCTTATTGTCCCTTTCTTTTCCTGGTTCTATTAATGCATTTCAGGTTTGTTTTTGACTCTATAAAAATTGAGTTTGGTAGCCCTAAGATCATTGTTTGTAGCTTCTAGCCAAAAATTCCTCCATGATCAGAATTTCTATATTAGTGACTTCTCCATGTCAAAAAGTGGGTATATTTCTAGTTAAGTCTCTTTGTCCTTGGATTTGACATTGGATCAGCAGTGATTTTTTTTTCAGTTGAGATATAAGATCTATGAATTGCTGCCAAAAGAAACCACAGTTTGAGATCCTTATGTATATTTAATTAGATTGTTTCCCCAACCTTTTCTCCTCTCCAATTTGTTGTGGGAAATTAATATTTGCCATAGTTTGTCAGTCTCAAAGTTAATATGTTTATTCTCCTTCAGATGTTTTGTATACTTAGTCATTGAAAAGAAATGAGGAGAAAAATATAGTTTTGTCTGTGGTAGCTCATTGTCGGGTGTCAGACCTGACCTGCTGACTTAGCCTGTGTGCCTTTTCCCCCCACAGAGGTTTTGTGTACTGCCGGAACGAGGAGCTGGAACCAGGATGGCTTGCTTTTGGCAGTGGCAGTCTTCTCCACCGGCCTGTATCTTTTGACAATAAACCTCACTCCCTTTTCCAGGTCATTGACCAGAATACCCTTCAGGTAAACAGAACACCCAAGCTTTGTGTTTTATATTTTGGAGATGGTAAGCAAAGTTTGTGACATGATCAGAAAAAATAACACAGTTGATACCTTGGTTTGTTTGGGTTTTTCCCTAAGAAGTTACAGTAGTTTCCTGCCAGAGTGACATCCTTTTAACTGTCATTGTTTCGGGCATTCTGTTTTTTCTCTAGTGTCTTAACTTTTCCTACATGATCTGAGTGAATGCGCTCTGTTAGAGTTTCTAAGGCCAAAGACAAACTTTTTTTTTTAGTTACTTTTTATTGGACTGTAGTTGCTTTACAACAGTTGTGTTTTCTGTTGTACAGCAAAATGAATCAGCTATATGTGTACATGTACCTCCTCTCTTTTGGATTTCCTTCCCATTTATTTAGGTTACTACACAGAGCGCTGAGTAGAGTTCCCTGTGCTGTACAGTATGTCTTCATTAGTTATCTATTTTATACATAGTAACAATAGTGTATATACATCAATTGCAGTCTCCCAAATCATCCCAGAACAAACTTTTTTGATTTAAAAAAATTCTAGAGAGTCAAAGATGGTATAAATACCAACTTTTATTTTTTTAAAACTAGATCTATTTTGAAAAGACAGTATTTACCTTATTCAGTTTGTTCTAAACAGCCTTTCTGTGGGAACGGGAGCTTTGAAGTGAGTTTAGATAAAATCATCATGTGCCCAGGATCGAGCTCATCCATGCTGCTCTTGTAACACTCTGTGATGTCACTTGCCACGTTATATTGAAATCACCTGCTCTCATGTGGAAATACTCTCCAAGACCACACACACCTTTAGTTTTGGACACTGTCTTACTCATATTTGTGTCCCTAGAATGTAGCCACAGCACTTGATTGATGATAATGATAATAAGCTTGTCTCTCTGTGCCAGGCCCTGGTTTGGGCAATTGACATGTCCTACCTGGGAGGTATAACTACGGCAGTTTCATCTTACAGTTAATGCACCTGAGGCTAGACACATTGTAAGCATCCAGTAAGTGTTTGTCCTTAGTGGAAGAATGAGCTTAGCGAGATTAAGTATCTTGGCCCACAGTAATGGCAGCAAGAGGACTTGGACCCATCGTCGACTCTAGAGTCCGAGTTCCTTATGCTACAGCTTTCTGCCTTTCAACCAAATTCGAACACAGCTGTTAGAGTTGCCCTCTGTGGAGTGAGTGCCCTGAGAGTAGTCATAGCCAGGGCTTAAGTGAGATGTTACACCTTTTCTTGTCTGCCTCTCAGCTGTGTTTTTCCTGGAGTTGTCACCATTGTGTCTCCAGAGCAGATTGGAGGCACTCAGAAATTGTTAGATGAAAAAGTGAAGAATAGAGGCCATATTAACTCCATTTCCTATCAGTAATTCAGATAGATGAGAACACTGCCTGTATTTATTTGCAATGGAGTTATAAGCTAGGGAATTAAACAGGTGTTAAATCTTAGAATGTGATTTACACTTGAAGTAATGTTAGTATCCTGTGTTGTCGTAAAAACTCTGTTGTCCAAGCAGTGTTCTCACTAACTAGATATGTGCATTGGAACAATTTGGGGGTGGCTTAGGCCATTCAGTGACTTCCCTGGTGGCTCAGACGGTAAAGCATCTGCCTACAATGCGAGAGACCCAGGTTCAATCCCTGGGTCGGGAAGATCCCCTGGAGAAGGAAATGGCAACCCACTCCAGTACTCTTGCCTGGAAAATTCCATGGACAGAGGAGCCAGGCTGGCTACTGTCCATGGGGTCGCAAAAAGTCGGACACGACTGAGTGACTTCACTTAGGCCGTTCAGTAGCTGTTAACTTTATAGACTTATTGGCATTACATATTTCAAAGTGTAGTTACAGCAACTCCATGACTTTTTAAACTTTTGAGGTAGATAAAACAAGTCTGGAAAAAAGTTCATAACATGAGTTCAGGGGTCAAAAGTAATCTGAGGAAAACTAGTGATGCACCCAAAGAAATGGAGTAACTGAAGGTCATTTTTACTGTTCCCTGAAGGTACTTGACCATCTCTAATTATTTTTATTTGGGAATTTTCATTTCTGCTCCTATTCTTGGATTAAAAAAAAAAAAAGCAGGTTTCTTGATTCTTATTTTCTATTATTTTAAGTGCTTTTCTCTGGCAATAAAAATTAGTATATAATTGCACATTTAATGTGAAATGATGCAGAACTTATTCATTATATTGAAAATGAAGGATGTTTGCTGTTAGAAACACGTGCCTTCATGTCTAATGTAGAGAATGGCTGTTTGTCTCTTTCTTCCTGATGGACGTGGTAAATTTCAATAAGGTCTCGTATTGTAAGTTAGGAGCTTGTGTGTGCCTTCATCTTTTTTTTCTTTTTGAGGCTTGCTTTCCCTCTTGTTTTCTTCTTGCCTTCTCTTTTTGCTTCCTTCCATAATTATTAATTTTTGAGTTAGACTCTAAATTAGGTGCTGGGAGTATAAAGATGAATAAGATATGGTTCCTGTCCTTTACATATAATGAAGTCTTAAATTTATTTACTAAGGAAATTTCAGAAAGTACTATTTCTCTAAGACTTTTTAAAAAATAAATATTTGATAAAACATACATGCAAAGCAGATTTAAAGTGTTTAGTACTTTTTTTCCCTATTAAAATGTAATTTGAATTAATCTCAAGGATCTTTTAATATGTTGCATGGCTTGTTGTATGAAGGTTTATATATTTGTCATGTGATTTTCATATATTATTCTTAGACATAGATGTCAGTTTTATTTTGACCAGGAAGTCTACTGAATTCTCTTCTTGGACTTAATGGCATTAATGATGAATTGATAGAAACAGAATTTACATGTCACACTAATGAAATTTTCCTCCTTTTCTTGTCCAGGTATGCCAGGTGGTGCCAATGCCAGCCAATCACCTGCCTGTTGGCAGCACTATGAGCACTGTGCACCTTTCTTCAGACGGTACTTACTTCTATTGGATCTGGTCTCCTGCCAGCCTGAATGAGAAGACACCTAAGGGACATTCTGTTTTCATGGACACTTTTGAACTTGTGGTGAGTTTCACTTTCTCATCCTGTGTCTTTGCAGAGACATTTTTACTTGCTTTCTTTTTATGTTGGTGTACCAGGGACCTAAGAAACTTGGAGTACTTGTGCAGTATATTCACTCTTTCCTCAAAATTGGTTTTTCTCTTGGATGTGTTTTGAAGGTTTCTTTATTTGGAGTTGTATGACACCAGTGAAGCCAGGCTTTTTGAAGGTTAATCTAGCAACAGAATGGAGATAACAATAGTCAATATGTAAATAGTGGGGTTTTTAAGGACAAATGCTCATGAGCTTGCTGGAAATTTGGAACTAGATTACAGTAGCAAGATTGTGTCTACAGATGGATATTGGGCGTCTCCGAGAGAGATGATGATTGAAACTGTGAAAGGCAATCATTCAATCATTCAATTAGATATTGGCAAAGTATCTACTGAGAGCCAGGCACAGTGGTGTTTAGGTGGTGGGAATACAGTGATGGGCAAGGGAGTAGGATCCTTGCTCAACTGGAGCTTGTATCTTGACTAATGGGTGGGTTGAGTGGCAGTGGGAGAGAGACAAAACTTCAGCCGTAATCGAGTGAACAAATAAATGGACAACATAATTGGAGGTAGTGAAGGAAATGTAGTAGCTAACCAGATGAAGGAGTTGGGGGTAGGGGAGGGGAAAGCATTCTAGGCAAAGGAGACCACAAGTGCAAAAGCTCTGTGGTGGGAGCAGGCATGTGTGTTATTGGAAATGACAGTGAGCCAGAGTAGATGAGTGCAGAGAGCAGAGCTTGAGGCGAGGAGAGACAGGGAAATATGAGAGTCCAGATCTGCACTGTCCAGTGCAATAGCCAGTAGCCGCATGAAGCTGTGGTTTAATTTAATCAGAAGTTTAAATTAATCAGAAATAAATACAGTCAAAACTTTAGTCACTCAGTCACATTAGCCACGGTTCAAGTGCTCAGTAGCCACGTGTGGCTGGCTAGTGGCTACCATATCAAATGTCAAAGATAACATTTCCATCATTAACGAAAGTTCTGTTGGACAGCACTGAGACGTCAAGATAGTATTTGTAGAGACATGTAAAAGAAAAAATTGCACCAAGCCAGGTTCAACAAAACCTTTTTTCATGATGTAATTTAACAGCCTCCTTCTGGGAAGAATTTTAGCCTTCCTGGGAAGGGAGAAAAGACACTGAAGTCATTTCTAATAAACTTCAATGGGGTTAAAACTTGTTCTGGGAGATCAGTCATCCATCCTGCCAGCTAACTATCAGTTTAGTAACCTTGTTCTTTTTCTATTAGTTTCACAGTATTCTCCAAAAATGATCTTTTCTTATAAAATGTCTTAGCCAGAGTGACAGAGAAGGCAATGGCACCCAACTCCAGTACTCTTGCCTGGGAAATCCCATGGACGGAGGAGCCTCGTAGGCTACAGTCCATGAGGTGGCTAAGAGACACGACTGAGCAACTTCACTTTCACTTTTCACTTTCATGCATTGAAGGAAATGGCAACCCACTCCAGTGTTCTTGCCTGGAGAATCCCAGGGACAGAGGAGCCTGGTGGGCTGACGTCTTTCAGGTTGCACAGAGTCGGACACGACTGACGTGACTTAGCAGCAGCAGCAGCAGCCAGAGTGAGCCTTCAAATTGATATGCTAGAGGTTGTACAACTAGGAATGTCTTTTTTAAAAAAGAAAAAAGAAAATTGTTTTCAAACAAACTTAACCAGCTGGTTAAAGGATTTAGATCTTTTTTCTGGACAGAGGAGCCTGACTGGCTATAGCCATGGGGTCTCAAGAGTCGGACTTGACTTAGCAAATAAACCACCACCGCCACCACCTAAGAATAATGGAAAAACATCAAACAATTCCCCTTTCCTTGATATGTTTGGTTGAATTTTAAAAATCATGTCAAAGAAAAACATGCGCATGGACTAAACTTGGAGATAGTACGTCTAGGCTCATAATGAAAAGTGGGAGTCTCTTGCCCCATTCCTGGCATGTTCCTTATAGATAGTTACCTTAATGGTGTCAGCTTTTCCTTCTTCTGGTGGTTACTTTCATGTCTCTAAGTGAAAGGCTTACATTGCTGTTTCTTATTTACTAACTCCATATATTGTGTGTTTGTGTTTTGGTTTTTTGGTTTTTGCTGTGACAGATGAGGATTTGGCTCAATTCACCTCCTTTTTTTCTTCCTTCCTCCTAGTGTATTTATTTGATTCATTTTAATTCCTCTTTGGAGGAGGATATCTTTGTAACTTATAATTAAACCTTTATTACTTGTTTCTCAGCTCTAAGTAGTATCTCTTAATCCCCTGACCTTAGGAGATGGAGATTGATAATAGTGTCTCTTCTTGTCCTGTAGTATGGGGAAAGTCAAAACTAAAAGTATACATTCAGGGGAATTCCCAAGAGGAAGAGAGATGATTCACCAACATCCAGCCTTAGAGAGTCTTAAAGACTGGTGGCATCAGGTATGGTACAGAACCATTGTGAGACGGGGATATAGACTGCAAGTTTGTTAAAGGAACTGTCGTCTCCTTTCCTGGTACACACAACATTTGTGCTCAGGTGCCAGCCGCCCAGGCAAAAGTCTTGATGTTTTTCTAAAAAACCCCAAATGACCCTGGAGAAAAGACCCCAGTGTACTGATATTTGGATTCATATAAGTTAAAGACTTGCTGCCCCAGTGAATCACCCGCAGTGATGTCTTCTAGTAAGCAGCCGTGTGCATAGCATTCCTTTCTAGTGATGAATGGTTTTAAAAAAGAGCAGACACAAAAACACCCCAAACAAGCAAAAGCCAGGACTTTGGAGAGCTCTGTGTGTGTGGAGGGGAGAGGAATAGAATTTAACAGTTTGGCAAGGTAATGGTAATTATTGAAGCCAGGAGCTGGGCACATGGGCGCTCATTACACTACTCTTTCTTCTTTTGTGTACATTTTAAAATGACACTAATAAAGTTTTTTTAAAAATTTTAAAGCAGACCATTGAGAAACTCTAAACAAACTAGGAAAGTCTCTAGATTGGGAACTAAAAATAAGAAAAAGAAATCAGAAAAACAGCTAATAGAGTAAGATAAAGACCTCATTAGCACTTACTACTCTGTGAGACATATGAGAAGATACTGCGTTCATAAAACAGAGCAGGATGTCATGAAAAAAAGGACTCTCAGAATGAGAAGGAGCTTATGATTGTCAAATTTTAAAAATTAATAAGGGAATTAGGACTTCCCTGGTGGCCCTGTGGCTAAGACTCTGTCCCCCCAATGCTAGGGGTCCAGGTTCAATCCCTCCTCAGGGAAGTAGATGCCACGTGTCTCAACTAAAGATCCTGCATGCTGCAAAGACCGGAGAGCCCATGTGCTGCAAATAAAACCTTGTGAAACCAAATAAATAAATACATATTAAAAAATTAATAAGGAAATTAAAGATATGAAATCTAGAAAGTAGCATAACTAAAGAGCAGTAAATATGAAAAGATAAAAGACATAAAGGAATAATCCTTCTAATACTTAGTAACAGTAGTTCCCAAAAGAAAACAGAAAATAAAATATTATCAAAGAAATAATAGAAGAAAAATGTCAAACTAAAGGACACTGATGTCCAGATTAAAAGGTCTTTGGCACAGTGAATGAAAAATGTCCACACTGGCGCCTCATCTTGAAATTTCAGATTATCAGGAGCAAAGAGGATTCTAAAGCTTCTGGAGGTAAAATAAAATCATGTACAAATGATGAGGTATAAGAAGAACACCAGGCTGTTTGGTCTCATTCAGTTCAGTTCAGTTCAGTCGCTCAGTTGTGTCCAACTCTTTGCAACCCCATGAATCGCAGCATGCCAGGCCTCCCTGTCCATCACCAACTCCCGGAGTTCACTCAGACTCATGTCCATCGAGTCAGTGATGCCATCCAGCCATCTCATCCTCTGTCGTCCCCTTCTCCTCCTGCCCCCAATCCCCCCCTGCATCAGAGTCGTTTCCAGTGGGTCAACTCTTCTCATGAGGTGGCCAAAGTACTGGAGTTTCAGCTTTAGCATCATTCCTTCCAAAGAAATCCCAGGGCTGATCTCCTTCAGAATGGACTGGTTGGATCTCCTTGCAGTCCAAGGGACTCTCAAGAGTTCATGTCCATCGAGTCAGTGATGCCATCCAGCCATCTCATCCTCTGTCGTCCCCTTCTCTCCTGCCCCCAGTCTCTCCCAGCATCAGAGTCTTTTCCAATGAGTCAAGACTTCTCATGAGGTGGCCGAAGTACTGGAGTTTCAGCTTTCTGCCATAAGGGTGCTGTCTAGTTTAGTATTTTTAAAATGCCATACTTTTATAATACCTTATAACAATTCTGGTAATTTTTTGAAGGCTGCTAAAACACAATCCAGAAATTTATGCACACACACACAAAAGTGATTGAAAAGGTCAGTGGATTAAGGACTGAACAGTCTAATTGCTTTGCATGAATAGTATCAATAAACACAGACTGAGATCGTACAGTGTACAAAACAGTGTTATCAGCACCGTGGGTCCCTAGCACCTAAGAGCTAAACAGTGAGCGTGTGTGTGCTCAGCCATGTCTGACTCTTGTGACCCTATGGACTGCAGCCCGCTAGGCTCCTCTGTCCATGGGATTTTCCGGGCAAGAACACTGGAATGGGTTGCCATTTCCTACTCCAGGAAATCCTCCCGACCCAGGGATTGAACTCATGTCTCATGTCGTCGTTAGCAGGCGGTTTCTTTACCACTAGTGCTACCTGGGAAGGCATTCCTTCATAAATATCTACACTACAAGGCAGATGTTAATAAGTATTTAACATCAAAGTCTAAAGAAAGTATGGGGAAAGGTGAACCTAATTTCAAATGGAGAACTCTTGGGTATCTGCTTAGAGATGGCAGATTTTGAGCTGGGAGTTACATAAGAGATATTTTGGAAACAGACAATGGAGGTAGGAGAGAAGAGTAAACCGTTAGCCCAAGAGATGAACCAGTAACTTCCTGAGAGTTGTCTTCAGGTTTGACCCTAAGGTCTCTTCTACACTAAGTTCAGACATAGCCTCCCTTTATTTTACCAGACTTGTTGAGGTTCCCTGTTCTACTTCCAAAGTTTCTGCCAGCCTTATCTGATTTCAACATCCACTTGCCTTTCAAAGCCTTGGGCTAATTTATCTCTTTAGATTAGATTCTCCTGCCTGCCTGTAGATCCAGCCTCACTTGATGAATGAGGAGTCTTTAGAGACTAATTTGCCAGAACGGATTCCAAAGTCTATAATAATACTGTCTCCCACAAATAACAACATTCAGGCTAAATTAACTTGGACCTTAAAGGTTAGACAAAAGGAATGAGAGATTTTCTTTTTCACATTAACAGAAGGCATTACATTCTATAACTTTTATAAACACTGTGTGTGTGGTGTCCGACTCTTTGTGACTTTATAGACAGTGGCCCACCAGGTTCCTCTGTCCATGGAATTCTCCAGGCAAGAATACTGGAGTGGGCAGCCATTCCCTTCTTCACACGATCTTCCCGACCTGGGGATTGAACCCGGGTCCCCTGCGTTGCAGGCAGATTCTTTACCACCTGAGCCATGAGGGAAGCCCTAGATGCGGGGAAAAACAGACTGTCTCCTGGCAGCAGTTTATAATATTCTGCAACTAGCTCGCCCAGAAGTTCAGCAAATGTCCATTCTTAACAGTTTAAAATTTAGTGCACTGTGGGAAAATGACCATTTTAACAAAATCTTTTCTCTGAGGCTTGTGATAGCCTTTCACAAATAAGTTAAGAAAGCAGATTTAACAAAGATCCAAAGTTTTAATATTCAAAACAGGAAAATGGAAATCAGTTAATGAAGTGAAAGATGATCACCAAAGCAACAAGTTAAACCAAAACAAAAAAAACTCAATTCATACAAATAATACTAGCAAATACATTTATAGTGCTAATGATGTGCCAGATACTGTGCTAAGCAGTTTGCATTTGTTACAACAACCCTGTGAGGTAGGCTGATTCCCATCCCACTGGAGGAAACTGAGGCACTGAGAAGTAACTTGCCTAATGTCACATTACTAATAATTAACAAAACTTCAAACTTCGGTGGTCTGGGACCAGACTCCATGCTGTTACTATGTGGTATTTGTATTCTGAATGTCTTACCTAATGAAATTATGATGTGTGTGCGCACGTGTGTGTGTTAGTCACTCAGTCATGTCCAACTCTTTGGGACCTCGTGGACTGTAGCCCACCAGGCTCCTCTGTCCATGGGATTCTCTAGGCAAGAGTACTAGAGTGGGATGCTATTTCCTTCTCCAATGAAATTATGATACCACCCTACAAGTGAGAAGTGTATAACCGAAAGTGTCCTAACTTTTCAGACTCTTTAAAATGAATTTTCCTACAATCAGTTATCTTAGATAGCTCCACCTTACAGTGAAGGCCCTGGAGTCCACCCTTCCGGGGTGTTTATACGACTTTGGGTCTAGCTCCAGTGATCTTAAACTTTATAGTAGCTGCTATGAAGGAGAATCATGATTTCAAAGTCACAATTTTTAAGAGTAAAACTCAGATGGTCCAGGGCAGAACACTTATTCATAGGGAATATAAATGCATCCCTTGGTTGAAGTCCATTCTTATCTAGCATCTCCTTTCTCCTCAGTAAACAGCATAGATAGAGAAAGGAGGAAAGGTGCTTATAATAAACCACCGCACCCTTAAAGCTGTACTAAAGGAGAAAGAAAAATTTACAAGTAAAAATGAAATACTGGTGATGAAAATAACAGCAAACATACTTAATTCCATAAGCAGCACCATGTGCTCTCACTAGCTGTCCCAAATTTAAATTCTAACTTAAAAAAGACTTAATGCCAACCCTAGACAAAGTTTCCCTGTGTTGCTCGTCCTCCTTCTCCTGACTTATCTCATGATCAGTTAATAAGATAAGTGCTCCTAAAAGTAGAAATCTCTTGGTCACAGTTCTGTCCTGAGTCTTTTCTTCTCCCTCTACATTCTCACTCACTCACAGAGTTTGCTAGTAACACTCCCAAATTTCTGTCTCTAGTTAGGCCTATCTCCTGCATATCAGGAGATGTTTATTCAACTGCTGATTTCTCTTTTCCTGGTAGTCCCCTAGGTATTTTGAAATTTCCAACACTGAATTCATCATCTTATCTCAAATCTGTTGCCCTTCTTAATCTCAGTGAATGGTATCACTATCCACCCACTCAGTTACACAAGCCAAAAACCTTGGATTCTACTTTCTTCTCTTCTCCCTAACTGAATCTATCACTAGGTCACACTTTTTGTGCTTCTAAATTTCTCTTGACTTTGTTCACTTCTCTCAGTCTCAGTACCATGCTAATTCTGACTACTACAGCTTTTCACTGTAATAGCTTCCTCAAGTTTTGCCTTCTTTCAATCCATTTTCTAGATTTCTTAAAACTCTTAAATGGTCTCCAAAGTTCTTAGGAGAAAGTCCAGCTCTTTAATGTGGCTTATAAATCCATATAGCCTCTCCCTTGCTTGCGTCTCCAGTTTTCATTTCCTGCACTCCCCTATTCTCATTCAATAGGAATGGTCCCTCTGTCATGAGGTTCCTAAATCTGTCAAAGCTCTTCTCTCTGAGCCTTTGAAGTCATGGTTCTTTCAACATGGAACACAAGGCTCAGTCTTAAAGTTTCAACATAAACGTAACATTCTTTTAAGAAGTCGTCCTTGCCCACATTACCTTTGACTGTCTCAAAACCATAAGCACTGGTGTCCCCTTTCTAGTCTTCAAGGCACCCTGCCATAACCAATTCATTCATCACACTTTATTGTTAGTGACTCTATCTATATCCTCCAAGAGACTCTAACTTTCAAGAGGCCATGAGGGTAGGCTTGTCTCTAACTTGTTCATCTTTTATCATCAGCACCTAAAATAGTATCTGGCTCATAGAACTGCTCAATAAACATTTGCTAAATGAAGAAACAGATAACTATTTTTAAAAAAATGATGACAAAGAGCACCTCTTAGGATATGACTTTCAAAACCAGTATTAGAGTTTGTGCTGTAGGACATACTTTTACTTTGAAAAAAATCTCTAAAACATTCCATGTGAGTGTCATCTTCATGAAAGTTACAAGCTACCTTAGTAGCTGAGTCAAGGACCTTGTGGCCATAAACTAATTCTATGTGTATAAATACAAGTTGAGAAACTGGAATTGGGAGGTAGGAAGGGCAAGTATTCTATCCTAATCTCAAAGAAATTACAAGACTTATCCCAAAGAATTCTAGGCTGGTGCTTTTTTCAATTATGCTAATAGTAGTCTAACTTAATGTACAAATCACCTCTTGTTAAATAAAGATGACACTAGAACCAACCACAAGATGGATATGAACTTTGAACTGTTTATCCCTAACGGAATTACAGCTGCTGCTGCTGCTAAGTCACTTCAGTCGTGTCCGACTCTGTGTGACCCCATAGACGGCAGCCTACCAGGCTCCCCCATCCCTGGGATTCTCCAGGCAAGAATACTGGAGTGGGTTGCCATTTCCTTCTCCAATGCATGAAAGAGAAAAGTGAAAGTGAAGTCGCTCAGTCTGTCCGACTGTTAGCGACCCCATGGACTGCAGCCCACCAGGCTACTCCGTCCATTGGATTTTCCAGGCAAGAGTACTGGGGTGGGGTGCCAAGCTATCTACCCAAAATATCTTTAGTTTTGTTCATGCGATCACTGAAACAAAAGCATGAGAGTGGATAGTGGAACATAGGTTGCTGTAATAGGGCAAAGCAGAGTTAACTGCCTCATGAAGGAATCAATGCCATGACCCTGACCTCAACAGGCTAGAGTTTCCCAACTCTCTTTAATTTCAATGCAAACAAACAAACTTTACAGGAATACCGATAACATTTAGGAAAAGAACAAAGGCCTTTAACTTCAATGAAGAAACAACTCAAACATGATAGATTCTGCTATCTGGATATTCTCTGTTGTAGGAATTTTACAGAAAAGGCAGTCTTGAACCATTTAAACCTGAAATGAGTGCCCACTTCCATTTGGTTAGGCCCATTTAGATGCTGGAGACAGTATACTTTTTATCTGCAAAATCTGAGGACTCTTACTATAAATAGCTAGTGGTGTTAGTACTTAAACATGGCTCTTATCTTCCATGAAGTCGACTTTTGTGTGAATTCTGAAAACTCATGTTGAAATGCTGTTTTGATTTTCCCTGATGCCCTCCCATGCTTCTTGGTACTTTTATCTTGAGTCACCAGAATTTTGGCATCAGATTGCAGTGAGGATGAGAAGTGATGATGCAGCAGGTGACAAGTAAGGGGGTAGTGGTGGAAAGAAACTTAGGACACTGATAAATTCAAGGCAACTTTGAGGCATGTAAAATCTTTGAGAATAAATATATAAAGCTTTGATATATACAAGCAGTTCCCAACCAAAGTTAGGCAATGTTATAACTTGGTAACCAAGATATAAGCACATACCTGATAGCTGCTACCTTTCCAGAACTTTTTCATTTCCTTACGTCTCCAGGCAACAAGTGAGGCAGTAATAAGTGTGCAAGGTACTAAATAGAGGAGAGCAGGTTGCCCCTTTTTCATCAGCACCAGAACAACAAATGTAAGAATCATGCCAATGGCATAGGCTGCAAGACAAGTATCAGTTATTTTTATGCTATCCAAGGTGGATTTTAATTCCCTCACTGAAGTACTGGTTTTCAAATATTTCTATAATGTTTTTGCCCTATGACTTCTTTTCATAATTTCATTATTTTCCTAGAGAGTAGTCAGAAGAGATTCTACAGAGCTTTTGAAAAATGTGGAAACTGTTTAGTATTTCCACTATAATTAATCATTAACAACATAATTAATCCTTAATCACTGATAAAGATAATGATTCAAGAAAGTCTCAGTTATCTGCCACTATTAAGGATGTTAAATTGTTCCACATCTTAGATAACTAAAATCTGTGCCTATAGGTACCAAAGCTTGTTTTAAAAAATCTTTCTGATATTGATTATATACTTCCTGGTTGTCGTCAACAACTGGATATCAAACTTCATTTGATCTTTTATTAATGATTCTGGGTCTCATTATGAACACTGGATCTTGGAAAAATGGAAGTAGTAGGGCTTTTACGGACAATGCAGTCCACCTTCTAGTTTTATAGATGATACAATGGAGGACCAATGAAGTGAGCTGCCCAAAGTTACAACAGAGGAATAGTGAAGTGAAGTGAGGCAATGGAGGACCAGTGAAGTTAAGCGAGCGGTCCTAATTTACAGTCTTTTCTGTCTTTTCATTGAATGTTTCTTTATTCTATCACACTGACTAGTGCTGCACGTTAACATGTTAATGCCTTTAGGGACTATCATACTTAACGGCCTCAAACTGGTTTTATTATTTCTTTATAATTTCCCCCCTTTCTTCATCCTTTCACTCATTTAGATGTTCTTTCTTGCTGTCAGAGTAACTACTTCTAGAAAAACCCTTTTCTAACTGCTGATGTACACTTTTAATTTATAAGATTTAATTCCATTGTGGAATTAAAAACCTTTTTAGAACAGTATCTAAATGGCGCTGGTGCAGGCCATTTACCTAAGAATAAAGAATTCTGGTGTATGCATTTTGAGATATATATTTGACATGTTCAGAAGTAGAAAAGTATTTTTTGGCTTACTGCTTGTTCTTGTCTGTTTTCAAGAAAAGAAATAAGTAACAACTACCTCTGCTCTCCCAGGTATTACTGTGCCCATAAGTTTATTTATATTAATATGTAAATATTATACAGTACTTTTTAAAAACTTAGTATTATACTAGTATCAACTACCTATGTGCCATATGCTCTAGTAAGCTTTTTACGTGTAGAATCTTCTTTCATATACAATTTCCTTTTCGATCCTCAAAAACCTTGTGATATAGGTAGTAAACTATAATTATCTCTTTTTGATGGAAAAAGCATCTTTTTAATTAATAGTGAAGAATTAGAATCCAGGACTCCTTACTTTTGGACCTTTTCCTACAGATGATACAACTCAATATAACAAAAAGAAAAAACAAAAATTTACCAATTGTGGAGGAAACATAGTATATAGAAGAGCCAATCTCAACATCAAATCTTCTACAGTAGGCAATCAACAGGCCTAAAAAAAATTTCACATTACATTCTTAAAATAACAATAGCAATACAAATTCAGTTGTTAACTATGGTAAAAGTACATGTTGCATTGTATTTAACATTCATTTTTGCGTCATTAGAACATTAAAGTACCTCAAATTCCAAACAAAATTTTATATGCTGATTTTTTAAACTTAATACCATATATTAAACATTTTCCTAAGCCATTAAAACATAATTTTTATTAGCTAGCACATTGTTTTCACCAATTCTATGCTATGTGCTTTTAATAGCACATGGTGTGGGACTGGTAAAAAGAAGGGTAAGTTTAAAGATATTCAAGAACGTTAAGGTTACTTAATAGAAAGCATTCCCTACTTTATCAATTACATGAAAGAAGACTCACTGGCCTAAGAGAACAGCTACACTGGACTTTGCCATCCAGTTCACATAGCAACAATAATTGTTTCTCTATCTAGCTTTACTATGTCAATGACAGGGCTTTTACAGAAGAGCCAGTACTCTTTACCTAGGCACAGCCCATTAGAACACAAGGAGACAGTAAGAAAAGTGAGAAAGGACACACTACCAGCTGACTGAGAAACATTATTAATTACTTCTATACTATGCTGCTGCTGCTGCTAAGTCGCTTCAGTTGTGTTCGACTCTGTGAGACCCCATAGACGGCAGCCCACGAGGCTCCCCCTGAGATTCTCCAGGCAAGAACACTGGAGTGGGTTGCCATTTCCTTCTCCAATGCATGAAAGTGAAAAGTGAAAGTGAAGTCGCTCAGTCATGTCCAACTATTAGCGACCCCATGGACTGCAGCCCACCAGGCTCCTCCATCCATGGGATTTTCCAGGCAAGAGTACTGGAGTAGGGTGCCACTGCCAGAATGCAAAAGTAGGAAGTCAAGAAACACTTGGAGTAACAGGCAAATTTGGCCTTGGAGTACAGAATGAAGCAAGGCAAAGACTATTAACAGAGTTCTGCCAAGAGAACGCACTGGTCATAGCAAATACCCTCTTCCAACAACACAAAGAAGACTCTACACATGGACATCATTAGATGGTCAACACTAAAATCAGATTGATTATATTCTTTGCAGCCAAAGATGGAGAAGCTCTATACAGTCAGCAAAAACAAGAGTGGGAGCTGACTGTGGCTCAGATGATGAACTCCTCATTGCCAAATTCAGACCGAAATTGAAGAAAGTGGAGAAAACCACTAGACCATTCAGGTATGACCTAAATCAAATCCTTTATGATTATACAGTGGAAGTGAGAAATAGATTTAAGGGACTAGATCTGATAGACAGAGTGCCTCATGACCTATGGATGGAGGTTCGTGACATCGTTCAGGAGACAGGGATCAAGACCATCCCCAAGAAAAAGAAATGCAAAAAAGCAAAATGGTTGTCTGAGGAGGCCTTACAAATAGCTGTGAAAAGAAGGGAACTGAAAAGCAAAGGAGAAAAGGAAAGATATACCCATTTGAATGCAGAGTTCTAAAGAATAGCAAGGAGAGATAAGAAAGCCTTCCTCAGTGATCAATGCAAAGAAATAGAAGAAAACAACAGAATGGGAAAGACTAGAGATCTCTTCAAGAAAATCAGAGCTACCAAGGGGACATTTCATGCAAAGACGGACTCAATAAAGGACAGAAATGGTACGGACCTAACAGAAGCAGAAAATATTAAGAAGAGGTAGCAAGAATACACAGAAGAATTGTACAAAAAAGATCTTCACGACCCAGATAATCATGATGGTATGATCATTCACTTAGAGCCAGACATCCTGAAATGTGAAGTTAAGTGGGCCTTAGGAAGCATCACTACGAACAAAGCTAGTGGAGGTGATGGAATTCCAGTTGAGCTATTTCAAATTCTGAAAGACGATGCTGTGAAAGCACTGCACTCAATATGCCAGCAAATTTGGAAAACTCAGCAGTGGCCACAGGACTGGAAAGGTCAGTTTTCATTCCAATCCCAAAGAAAGGCAATGCCAAAGAATGCTCAAACTACTGCACAATTGCACTCATCTCACACGCTAGTAAAGTAATGCTCAAAATTCTCCAAGCCAGGCTTCAGCAATATGTGAACCGTGAACTCCCTGATGTTCAAGCTGGTTTTAGAACAGGCAGAGGAACCAGAGATCAAATTGCCAACATCCGCTGGATCATGGAAAAAGCAAGAGAGTTCCAGAAAAACATCTATTTCTGCTTTATTGACTATGCCAAAGCCTTTGACTGTGTGGATCACAATAAACTGTGAAAAATTCTGAAAGAGATGGGAATACCAGACCACCTAACCTGCCTCTTGAGAAATCTGTATGCAGGTCAGGAAGCAACAGTTAGAACTGGACATGGAACAACAGACTGGTTCCAAATAGGAAAAGGAGTACGTCAAGGCTGTATATTGTCTCCCTGCTTATTTAACTTATATGCAGAG
>SJYX01024049.1:194546-286407 GCA_006410675.1 Oreotragus oreotragus
AAAATCAACGCAGATGGTGACTGCAGCCATGAAATTAAAAGACACTTGCTTCTTGGAAGGAAGTTATGACCAACCTAGACAGCATATTAAAAAGTAGAGACATTACTTTGCCAACAAAGGTCTGTCTAGTCAAGGATATGGTTTTTCCAATGGTCATGCATGGATGTGAGAGTTGGACTATTTAAGAAGGCTGAGCTCTGAAGAATTGATGCTTTTGAACTGTGATGCTGGAGAAGACTCTTGAGAGTCCCTTGGACTGCAAGGAGATCCAACTAGTCCATTCTAAAGGAGATCAGTCCTGGGTGTTCGTTGGAGGGACTGATGCTGAAGCTGAAACTCCAATACTTTGGCCACCTGATGAGAAAAGTTGACTCATTTGAAGAGACTCTGATGCTGGGAAGGATTGAGGGCAGGAGGAGAAGGGGACGACAGAGAATCAGATGGTTGGATGGCATCACCGACTCGATGGACATAGGTTGTGGTGGACTACAGGAGTTGATGATGGACAAGGAGGGCTGGCGTGCTGCAGTTCATGGGGTCGCAAAGAGTTGGACACGACTGAGTGATGAATTGAACTGAATACTATGTTATTCCTGAGCTGGGATTAAGTTTATTCTATAGGTAGCCCAGTGAGAAAAATAGGCCAAACTGCAGTAACTGTCAGAGCAGACATTCTAGTAGAAGGCAATCAAGTCCACCACACACTGTATTTTTTTTGGTATTATAGTGCCCTACACGAGCTTGTTAGTTCAAATAACTTAGTTTGAACAAATAACTATTGTTTTAAAACATAAGTAACAGAAATTATAATATATTTGGCATTATTAAACTCAACTTTTAATGGGGATTTATTATATACTTTCTTGGGGAAGAGGTCAAATTGATCCTAGTTACTTCTTCTAAGGCATTTTTTGAGCCATGGGAGATATACTTTGGTTGTTACTATTTGGGCTTTATCTTCTACCCATCAGAACACTTTTTCTCCATTCCTGTCACTGATCCCAGCTCTAGCATTAGCCAGAAATACTTAAAGATCAGGTAACTTTTAACATCTGATATATGATACTGCACATATGACAATTTTAAATCATCAGTCTATTTTCACTCAAATTGTTACAAACAATTGCTTACCTGGTACAATGATGTCTCCAAAACCCAATATTGAAACTGGCATGAGACAGACACTCATTACTGAGAAATAGGCCAGTTTTGGTACCCTGATGACTACTGGTAACTGTAATTACAAAAAAAAAGAGAGAGAGAGAGACCACCAATAAACCTCTTAGGAATCTTTACCCACATCTTCAGAAAGGAAAGGATTGATGTTAGAAAAACTTAATGTTTAAAATTAACATTTTAGAACTATGAGGGGAAAAAAGCTTGAAATCAGAGAACATAAATTAATCATATATATACTCTGAATGTATAGAAAGCTTGAAAGACATAGATATGTAGTTATGGAAAAACAAAACCTAACACACATATAGGGTTAAGAGTATTAATCCAGTATCCCCATATCTAACATTTTTTTCTTTCCTTTTTACCAAAAATAGAAGACTCAGGCCTTGAAAGAGATTTTTTTTTTTTTTTTTACAATCTGAATTTTTTCCCCCAAAGAAGAGTCTTGTCTGAGAGGGTATGATTTAAAGTCCAATGAACATATCTGAAATACAATCCTTACTTTCTCATGGGGAGCTGATGGTTGAGCAGTGGCTTCCACCAAGTTTCCATCATTCTAGGATGAAACCCAAGTCAATAGGTATTTAATAATTTAGAATAACTAACAAAAGGGCTATATTTTGTGAGAAACAAAGCTTTACAATACCTTAACATGCACTACATGACCAGTGAATTACACAGGAAGGCAAAATTATTAACTGGACACACACAAGTACACTGGCAGCCATCTGTACTTAACTGCCATCCCTACCTTTTCATTATTTCCGAAAGGTCCAGCTGCAAGTTCAACCATGATACTCTCACCATTCTAAAAGTAAGAAAGGTAAAAGAAACTGTTCAATCACTTAACGTGAACAACCTCCTAGTATTCACGACCTAGGGCTTCCCAGGTGGCGCTAGTGGTAAAGAGCCTGACTGCCAATGCAGCCGACTCAGAGACGTGGGTCAGGAAGATCCCCTGGAGAAGGAAATGGCAACCTGCTCCAGTATTCTTGCCTGGGAAATCCCATGGACAGAGAAGCCTGGTAGGCCCCAGTCCTTGGGGTCACAAAGAGTTGGACACACACACGTTCATGATCTACTGCCACGGCTATGGCCTACTGTAAGCTGATGGAAAGTCATCTGAAGACTGATTTTTTTTTTCCTAAAATGGTCTCTGTAGATGGCAAAAACTGGAGTTACCTAAAACAAATTTCACCTAGCACACTATCCATTTTATTAGAGCTCAACAAATAATAGAAACTTACAGATAAACCACACAAAAATTATTCAACTGAAGGTTTGAGCACTGATTTATACTGACAACTAATATCTAGCATTTCTTCTATGGGCTATACATTTTAAATGCTTTTACTTATATTATGCCATATACCGGGGAAGGCAATGGCACCCCACCCCAGTACTCTTGCCTGGAAAATCCAATGGACGGAGGAGCCTGGTGGGCTGCAGTCCATGGGGTCGCTAAGAGTCGGACAGACTGAGCGACTTCACTTTCACTTTTCTCTTTCATGCATTGGAGAAGGAAATGGCAACCCACTCCAGTATTCTTGCCTGGAGAATCCCAGGGATGGGGGAGCCTGGTAGGCTGCCGTCTATGGGGTCACACAGAGTCGGGCACGACTGAAGTGACTTAGCAGCAGCAGCAGCATGCCATATACTATGTGTCATTAGTCATTTTTAGCAATAACAATGAACAGGGACAGAACAGGGACAGAAGAAATATTGAAAGTTTTTATATACAGATGTATAATAAGTCAATGACTTTATTTAAATATACATGTAACCTTCTGTCTACTCACCACAGTAACAATGAAGCCAAACTTGAAAAGATCAAGCCCTAAAGAACTTGAGAACATTTCTCTATCCTGACCCTTGTCCAGTTTCAGCTTTGCCTGCTCTTAGTGCACCAATCAAAACATTAACCTTAGCAGAACTTTTTCCTTGTGCATGTCTTTTTATGTGGGCTGTGTGAGAAATTCATTAAAAAGTTCTTTCCTAGACGGTAAAGTCTACTGGGGAGAGGGGAAACATTTAGATGTAGCAAGCTAAGACTGCATGAACACCCATCTTATACTTATAATGCCCCAAACAGGTCATGGGAAGACAAATAAATGCTGAATTTTTAGGAGAATTTGATTGATTAGCTATACTATTTTCCATGTGGGTGGGGAGCACAGAATAAACTACTTGAGTTTATTTTTAAGAGGATTTCACTGATGCCTGAGTTGAGCAGAAAAAAGAATAAATTCCTTGACTACAGAAATCTTTTTCTCATGTTAAGCTTTGGGTTACAGAAGGGTTAAATCACAGGAGTTTATGAAAATAAACCAATATTAAATACAGTTGCTTACAGGAAACTCCCATGATGTGATTCAATTTCCAGATAGTTTATTTTGGTTCATTTTCAATTTGTTATTTAAAACACTTAACGGAAGACCATTACTGACATCCTCTCATACATTCAAAGATCTCTACCTGAGAAACTACTATTTGCAAGACACTATATGAAGTATGGTGATAGATGAAGAAAAAAAAAAAGACAGGCTCTTACTAACTGTACTCCTACGGCTACCTGCCCTGCCAACTCATTAAAAATCTACTAATACCAGGGTCAAGAAGTTATTTAGAATGCCTAAGATGTAATTCTTGAAATTTTCAGTAAAAACCACAAAAATCAGAAATCATGTATCTGATTTTCATACTGATTTGCCTGACAAACCAGACTGTCTTCTCAGTGTTAAGGTAAATCTACAAGAGTGAACTCCGAAGAGCACGTCAATCTTTTCCATTGGATTAGATGACTAGAAGTCACGTTTCCAGTCAGTGGGATCAAAGATGGAAAGAAAGAAAAAAAATTCCCTAACCACAGAACAAAGAAGACTCAAAGACATCTTTACTATTACTCTATATAACTTTAAAATCCTGACATTTTTATGTGTATGGAATGGACATAGTTTGCTGGCAGACAAGTTTGGCATTTATAAAATGATACTAGTGTTAAAACATAATGGAAAATTTACTTTTAGAAAAGAGTTTAGTTATAGCTTTTATGTTCACTGTGCAATGTGTCATATGGTATGAAAGTGTTAATCACTTAGTCGTGTCGAACTCTCTGTAACGCAATGAACTGTGACCTGTCAGGCTCCTCTTGGCAATGGAATTCTCCAGGCAAGAATACTGGAGTGGGTTGCCATTTCCTTCTCCAGGGGATCTTCCCGACCCAGGAATCAAACCTTGGGTTCCCGCAACTGCAGGCTGATTCTTTACCGTGAGAGCCACCAGGGAAGCCTAAACGGGTAGTCATATGGTATGACTGCCCATTAACCTATGGGAATGGTTTTGTCAAGAGAGTGCTTTACTTTCATTATGAGTTCTGTGATGGAGTGACTTACAGAAACATTTTTAAACCAAATAAATTGACACAAGCTAGAACAAGTTTGGACCAAACTTCAAAATATGGTTTAGTAAATTAACAGCTTTTGCTATAATTCCTAATACTACTTCTATGCTTTTTTAGGTTACCATCGCAAATTAAGTCAATGAGCCAGATGGCTCACCATTAAAGCATGGAAAGGTACTAGTATTTGGGGACAGTTAACTACACTTGTTACCTAGTTGCAATTTTAGCTTCCCAATGGGGCATATGTTTGTCTTATGCCATCATAGCCAATATCAGAAATGCAGATATTTCACAGATAGAGGTTAAAGAATAAAGAACTACTAGGGGAGAAATAGTCATTATAAAATAGTAAATATACGAAAGTGACAAAGGATAAAAAAATGATATAAAGTTAGAAAGTGAGACTCAAAATGGGAAAAGTAGAAGAATTAAACAATAATTAGTAATATATTCATGAGATAAGAATAGGGACAAGGTAGAAGAATTAAGCAATAATTAATAACACATTCATGAGGTAGGAACAGGGACAAGGTAGAAAAACCGGGCCAATAATGAGGGACTACCACACTTACCCAACACCTCTCCCTTATTCTAAGGACAGCACCATGATTTTATTGAGGAGCTAGTGGTATAGCTGGGAATAGATGGCCTAGGAGTTTCAAGTTGCTACAATTCTAACCTCATGGAAAAAGCCAGTCTGAGACAATGAAAAGGTGGACAGAAGCAGGAAGGAAGAGTATGTGTCCCTGGGTCTAGTTTCTCCTGAGGATAGGCCCTCCCTGGCCTTTGCACATATTCTGAATAGATGGGACCTCTTTCATATAGAAAAGTTAGGCTGGATTTTTTGCAGAAGCAACCGAAAGAATTCTACTGATGGAAACAGAGGATAGAATGCTAGCAATACTCCCTCACTCAAATGATTAGGAAACTGAGGGCTAAGTGACTAGCAGCTCAGGGTTATAAAGCTACAGATCTACACTTTAGGTCTCTAGACTTTCAGCGTTGGGCTCTTAGTCTCATGCTAAGGTTACAGAAATGAAAGAAGCAATGACATCTTTTCATTCTTTTTTGCTGTCTGTATTATGTACAGCAAATATTTATTGTTTTATAATAGGAAAAAAAGTTACTTTAAAATGTGTAGGAAGAAAATTTATAGACATTCTCATGTTTACATCCATCAGGAGGCTTTTTTTTTTTTTTTTAGCAAAATGGTGTAAAGCCTTAAAAATATCCTCTATTAAAAGGCCAATTTCAATGACAATTCTCTTAAGAGAATTAGAACCCAGTCAATAGTAAACATCTGAAAAATCAATACTCTAAGAGCATATTTAAGATTCTAATCATTTAGTATGTCTCCTATGCATTTAAAAAATATCATACCTTTGTGATGAATGGTGTTATGAAAACAAAAAATACATCATAGAGGAGGAGAAGGCCTAGAAGTATCACACATGACTGTTGAAGAAAGAAACAAATTTAAAGGTCAAACTTCTCAAATTTAAATTAAGAGATATTATTTTGCAAATACAAATAAACATGGAACATACATTTAAACACTATTTTTAAGGCATTTAATGTTTATTACTATTTGTAGTTTTATTCTATAAATCACATTAAAATTTTATCTGCTTCAACCCACTCTTTTAAAAAAGAATCACTGAAGCAAAGAAATGTTCTTCCTTATTTTAGTCATACAGATTATATGAATTTGGCATACTATGTGAATGATTAAAATATTTTATGTGGAAAATCAGTGGTTTCCTGGGTTGGGGATTAGGACTAATTGATAAAGGGCATGATAGAGCTTTTGATGAGGTAAGAAATATTTTATAATCGATTGGGATAGTGGTTACAAAGTTACATATTTGTAAAGTTTTGATAATCTGTACACTTAAAATAGGTGCATTTAATTATATGTAAATTATACCTTAAAAAAGATGTTTTAAAAAGAAAACAATACTTTAGCTAGCAAAGTAGTCTACTTTACCTTGAAGTTGGGTAACTTCAGTGTTTTAATTAAATTCAGACAGAAAGCAATCCCCAAGATATCCTGTAAAATCCAAGCCCACCTAAAATCAAAAGAAATTCCTCTATTGTTTTACTCAGTTATTTTTAAGTGGAATGTTTCAAAAGAAAAATATTAAAGCAATACTGTTCAATGCTATGATTTGACTATTAAGTAGCTGTTATAACAACAGAAAAACCTCTTACAGTCTCCATATTTTATTGTTCTAGTAAAATAGTCAAGGCTGTATATTGTCACCCTGCTTTTTTAACTTATATGCAGAGTACATCATGAAAAACGCTGGGCTGGAGGAAGCACAAGCTGGAATCCTCCAGCACAAGCGGGAATCAAGATTGCTGGGAGAAATATCAATAACCTCAGATATGCAGATGACACCACCCTTATGGCAGAAAGTGAAGAAATAAAGAGCCTCTTGATGAAAGTGAAAGAAGAGAGTGAAAAAGTTGGCTTAAAGCTCAACATTCAAAAAACTAAGATCATGGCATCCGGTCCCATCACTTCCTGGCAGATAGATGGGGAAACAGTGGAAACAGTGGGTGACTTTATTTTTTTGGGCTCCAAAATCACTGCAGATGGTGACTGCAGCAATGAAATTAAAAGATGTTTGCTCCTTGGAAGGAAAGTTATGACCAGCCTAGACAAGCATATTAAAAAGCACAGATATTACTTTGCCGACTAGTCAAAGCTATTATTTTTCTCAGTAGTCAAGTATGGATGTGAGAGTTGGACCATAAAGAAAGCTGAGGGCTGAAGAATTGATGTTTTGGAACTGTGGTGTTGGAGAAGACTCTTGAGAGTCCCTTGGACTGCAAGGTTGGACTGCAAGTCCAACCAGTCCATCCTAAAGGAGACCAGTCCTGGGTGTTCACTAGAAGGACTGATGTTGAAGCTGAAACTCCAATACTCTGGCCACCTGATGTGAAGAGCTGACTCATTGGAAAAGACCCTGATTCTGGGAAAGATTGAGGGCAGGAGGAGAAGGGGACGACAGAGGATGAGATGGCTGGATGGCATCATCGATTCGGTGGACACGGGTTTGGGTGGACTCCGGGAGTTGGTGATGGACAGGGAGGCCTGGTGTGCTGCTGTTCACGGAGTCACAAAGAGTTGGACACGACTGAGCGACTGAACTGAGAATAACAAATACTACTGCACTAAGAAAAAGTTGAGCTTCAGAAGAAAGTATATCAGACAAAAGTGCATATTTATCCTTAATCTTTGAATTTTATATGTCTCTTTTCAGAAAGATAGCTCATAACAAAGGATACGATGTTAATATACTTCCAGATAGCTAAAGCATAAAGGAAATGAGAGCTATACATCAAACTTTACCAGAAATTGACAACTAGCATGAATAATTATCAACTGATTATCATACTTGGAGCTGCCAACAATTGTATGAACTCTCCTCCCAAATTCTGGGCCATTAAATCCTTTGGGGTTTTAATAATTTTATTAATAAACTGTTAAAATTATTTTCTGGTTTCCTTCCTGCAAATAGATAGAAACCTATATATTTTCTTATATTTCTTTCTTTCTCACATGAAAGGTAGCATATGCTAGATATTCTTGTATATTTGGCTTTTTTCAGTTAAAAATAAATCCTGGAAATCACTGCGTATCAATTCACAGAAATTTTCATTTTTGACAGCTGCATTGCACTTCACTGTGTGGCTATGCCATAAATAAGTGTATTTTTGGAGCCTATTTCAGTTTAGATGCTTAAAGCCTAGTTTATATTTCCTTCTCTAGACAACCTCAAATCCATTAGCACAAGATTTCTTTATTTAAGTATTTAGCATGTTTCAAGACTAGGATGTTCTGGGGGAAAAAATCCATAACGAACAATTATCAAGGCTAGATATGAAACAACCTATCCTTAGTCCAACCTAAAAGGAAATACAACGAGTATTCATACCTATCTTCATTTCGAAATACAGCCCAAACAACAGCTACTGCTATGCACAGTCCAGAGAGAAAAATAAGTCTCACTTCAATGCTCTTGCCACGACAGGTAATCCTAAAAGACAGTTTGAAATACATTAATTTATCCTAAAAATGAAATACAATGTTCACTTAATGTAACAAATGAATGTTTGCCACAGTGAGAAGAAAGTTTCTGAAACCTCAATTTTAAAGCCTTGACTTTAATTACTATGAATGATACATAATAAAATATTCACCAGTTCAACAGAACTGTGTTGATGAAAATGCTCTATATCTGTGCTGTCCAATACCACAGCCATTAGCCACATGTGATTATTTAGCACTTGAAACGTGGCTAATGGGACTGGAAAAGTGAATTTTTCATTTGATTTAATTTTAATTATTTTTAATTAAAATAGCAACATGTATACTGGACTTCACAGGTTTACAAAAAAGGTCCTATTTTTCCTCTTATTGTTTTAAATTACAAAAACAAATATTATGGGCTTTTAGGCTGCCGTCTATGGGGTCACACAGAGTCGGGCACGACTGAAGTGACTTAGCAGCAGCAGCAGCATGCCATATACTATGTGTCATTAGTCATTTTTAGCAATAACAATGAACAGGGACAGAACAGGGACAGAAGAAATATTGAAAGTTTTTATATACAGATGTATAATAAGTCAATGACTTTATTTAAATATACATGTAACCTTCTGTCTACTCACCACAGTAACAATGAAGCCAAACTTGAAAAGATCAAGCCCTAAAGAACTTGAGAACATTTCTCTATCCTGACCCTTGTCCAGTTTCAGCTTTGCCTGCTCTTAGTGCACCAATCAAAACATTAACCTTAGCAGAACTTTTTCCTTGTGCATGTCTTTTTATGTGGGCTGTGTGAGAAATTCATTAAAAAGTTCTTTCCTAGACGGTAAAGTCTACTGGGGAGAGGGGAAACATTTAGATGTAGCAAGCTAAGACTGCATGAACACCCATCTTATACTTATAATGCCCCAAACAGGTCATGGGAAGACAAATAAATGCTGAATTTTTAGGAGAATTTGATTGATTAGCTATACTATTTTCCATGTGGGTGGGGAGCACAGAATAAACTACTTGAGTTTATTTTTAAGAGGATTTCACTGATGCCTGAGTTGAGCAGAAAAAAGAATAAATTCCTTGACTACAGAAATCTTTTTCTCATGTTAAGCTTTGGGTTACAGAAGGGTTAAATCACAGGAGTTTATGAAAATAAACCAATATTAAATACAGTTGCTTACAGGAAACTCCCATGATGTGATTCAATTTCCAGATAGTTTATTTTGGTTCATTTTCAATTTGTTATTTAAAACACTTAACGGAAGACCATTACTGACATCCTCTCATACATTCAAAGATCTCTACCTGAGAAACTACTATTTGCAAGACACTATATGAAGTATGGTGATAGATGAAGAAAAAAAAAAAGACAGGCTCTTACTAACTGTACTCCTACGGCTACCTGCCCTGCCAACTCATTAAAAATCTACTAATACCAGGGTCAAGAAGTTATTTAGAATGCCTAAGATGTAATTCTTGAAATTTTCAGTAAAAACCACAAAAATCAGAAATCATGTATCTGATTTTCATACTGATTTGCCTGACAAACCAGACTGTCTTCTCAGTGTTAAGGTAAATCTACAAGAGTGAACTCCGAAGAGCACGTCAATCTTTTCCATTGGATTAGATGACTAGAAGTCACGTTTCCAGTCAGTGGGATCAAAGATGGAAAGAAAGAAAAAAAATTCCCTAACCACAGAACAAAGAAGACTCAAAGACATCTTTACTATTACTCTATATAACTTTAAAATCCTGACATTTTTATGTGTATGGAATGGACATAGTTTGCTGGCAGACAAGTTTGGCATTTATAAAATGATACTAGTGTTAAAACATAATGGAAAATTTACTTTTAGAAAAGAGTTTAGTTATAGCTTTTATGTTCACTGTGCAATGTGTCATATGGTATGAAAGTGTTAATCACTTAGTCGTGTCGAACTCTCTGTAACGCAATGAACTGTGACCTGTCAGGCTCCTCTTGGCAATGGAATTCTCCAGGCAAGAATACTGGAGTGGGTTGCCATTTCCTTCTCCAGGGGATCTTCCCGACCCAGGAATCNCTCTGTAACGCAATGAACTGTGACCTGTCAGGCTCCTCTTGGCAATGGAATTCTCCAGGCAAGAATACTGGAGTGGGTTGCCATTTCCTTCTCCAGGGGATCTTCCCGACCCAGGAATCAAACCTTGGGTTCCCGCAACTGCAGGCTGATTCTTTACCGTGAGAGCCACCAGGGAAGCCTAAACGGGTAGTCATATGGTATGACTGCCCATTAACCTATGGGAATGGTTTTGTCAAGAGAGTGCTTTACTTTCATTATGAGTTCTGTGATGGAGTGACTTACAGAAACATTTTTAAACCAAATAAATTGACACAAGCTAGAACAAGTTTGGACCAAACTTCAAAATATGGTTTAGTAAATTAACAGCTTTTGCTATAATTCCTAATACTACTTCTATGCTTTTTTAGGTTACCATCGCAAATTAAGTCAATGAGCCAGATGGCTCACCATTAAAGCATGGAAAGGTACTAGTATTTGGGGACAGTTAACTACACTTGTTACCTAGTTGCAATTTTAGCTTCCCAATGGGGCATATGTTTGTCTTATGCCATCATAGCCAATATCAGAAATGCAGATATTTCACAGATAGAGGTTAAAGAATAAAGAACTACTAGGGGAGAAATAGTCATTATAAAATAGTAAATATACGAAAGTGACAAAGGATAAAAAAATGATATAAAGTTAGAAAGTGAGACTCAAAATGGGAAAAGTAGAAGAATTAAACAATAATTAGTAATATATTCATGAGATAAGAATAGGGACAAGGTAGAAGAATTAAGCAATAATTAATAACACATTCATGAGGTAGGAATAGGGACAAGGTAGAAAAACCGGGCCAATAATGAGGGACTACCACACTTACCCAACACCTCTCCCTTATTCTAAGGACAGCACCATGATTTTATTGAGGAGCTAGTGGTATAGCTGGGAATAGATGGCCTAGGAGTTTCAAGTTGCTACAATTCTAACCTCATGGAAAAAGCCAGTCTGAGACAATGAAAAGGTGGACAGAAGCAGGAAGGAAGAGTATGTGTCCCTGGGTCTAGTTTCTCCTGAGGATAGGCCCTCCCTGGCCTTTGCACATATTCTGAATAGATGGGACCTCTTTCATATAGAAAAGTTAGGCTGGATTTTTTGCAGAAGCAACCGAAAGAATTCTACTGATGGAAACAGAGGATAGAATGCTAGCAATACTCCCTCACTCAAATGATTAGGAAACTGAGGGCTAAGTGACTAGCAGCTCAGGGTTATAAAGCTACAGATCTACACTTTAGGTCTCTAGACTTTCAGCGTTGGGCTCTTAGTCTCATGCTAAGGTTACAGAAATGAAAGAAGCAATGACATCTTTTCATTCTTTTTTGCTGTCTGTATTATGTACAGCAAATATTTATTGTTTTATAATAGGAAAAAAAGTTACTTTAAAATGTGTAGGAAGAAAATTTATAGACATTCTCATGTTTACATCCATCAGGAGGCTTTTTTTTTTTTTTTTTAGCAAAATGGTGTAAAGCCTTAAAAATATCCTCTATTAAAAGGCCAATTTCAATGACAATTCTCTTAAGAGAATTAGAACCCAGTCAATAGTAAACATCTGAAAAATCAATACTCTAAGAGCATATTTAAGATTCTAATCATTTAGTATGTCTCCTATGCATTTAAAAAATATCATACCTTTGTGATGAATGGTGTTATGAAAACAAAAAATACATCATAGAGGAGGAGAAGGCCTAGAAGTATCACACATGACTGTTGAAGAAAGAAACAAATTTAAAGGTCAAACTTCTCAAATTTAAATTAAGAGATATTATTTTGCAAATACAAATAAACATGGAACATACATTTAAACACTATTTTTAAGGCATTTAATGTTTATTACTATTTGTAGTTTTATTCTATAAATCACATTAAAATTTTATCTGCTTCAACCCACTCTTTTAAAAAAGAATCACTGAAGCAAAGAAATGTTCTTCCTTATTTTAGTCATACAGATTATATGAATTTGGCATACTATGTGAATGATTAAAATATTTTATGTGGAAAATCAGTGGTTTCCTGGGTTGGGGATTAGGACTAATTGATAAAGGGCATGATAGAGCTTTTGATGAGGTAAGAAATATTTTATAATCGATTGGGATAGTGGTTACAAAGTTACATATTTGTAAAGTTTTGATAATCTGTACACTTAAAATAGGTGCATTTAATTATATGTAAATTATACCTTAAAAAAGATGTTTTAAAAAGAAAACAATACTTTAGCTAGCAAAGTAGTCTACTTTACCTTGAAGTTGGGTAACTTCAGTGTTTTAATTAAATTCAGACAGAAAGCAATCCCCAAGATATCCTGTAAAATCCAAGCCCACCTAAAATCAAAAGAAATTCCTCTATTGTTTTACTCAGTTATTTTTAAGTGGAATGTTTCAAAAGAAAAATATTAAAGCAATACTGTTCAATGCTATGATTTGACTATTAAGTAGCTGTTATAACAACAGAAAAACCTCTTACAGTCTCCATATTTTATTGTTCTAGTAAAATAGTCAAGGCTGTATATTGTCACCCTGCTTTTTTAACTTATATGCAGAGTACATCATGAAAAACGCTGGGCTGGAGGAAGCACAAGCTGGAATCCTCCAGCACAAGCGGGAATCAAGATTGCTGGGAGAAATATCAATAACCTCAGATATGCAGATGACACCACCCTTATGGCAGAAAGTGAAGAAATAAAGAGCCTCTTGATGAAAGTGAAAGAAGAGAGTGAAAAAGTTGGCTTAAAGCTCAACATTCAAAAAACTAAGATCATGGCATCCGGTCCCATCACTTCCTGGCAGATAGATGGGGAAACAGTGGAAACAGTGGGTGACTTTATTTTTTTGGGCTCCAAAATCACTGCAGATGGTGACTGCAGCAATGAAATTAAAAGATGTTTGCTCCTTGGAAGGAAAGTTATGACCAGCCTAGACAAGCATATTAAAAAGCACAGATATTACTTTGCCGACTAGTCAAAGCTATTATTTTTCTCAGTAGTCAAGTATGGATGTGAGAGTTGGACCATAAAGAAAGCTGAGGGCTGAAGAATTGATGTTTTGGAACTGTGGTGTTGGAGAAGACTCTTGAGAGTCCCTTGGACTGCAAGGTTGGACTGCAAGTCCAACCAGTCCATCCTAAAGGAGACCAGTCCTGGGTGTTCACTAGAAGGACTGATGTTGAAGCTGAAACTCCAATACTCTGGCCACCTGATGTGAAGAGCTGACTCATTGGAAAAGACCCTGATTCTGGGAAAGATTGAGGGCAGGAGGAGAAGGGGACGACAGAGGATGAGATGGCTGGATGGCATCATCGATTCGGTGGACACGGGTTTGGGTGGACTCCGGGAGTTGGTGATGGACAGGGAGGCCTGGTGTGCTGCTGTTCACGGAGTCACAAAGAGTTGGACACGACTGAGCGACTGAACTGAGAATAACAAATACTACTGCACTAAGAAAAAGTTGAGCTTCAGAAGAAAGTATATCAGACAAAAGTGCATATTTATCCTTAATCTTTGAATTTTATATGTCTCTTTTCAGAAAGATAGCTCATAACAAAGGATACGATGTTAATATACTTCCAGATAGCTAAAGCATAAAGGAAATGAGAGCTATACATCAAACTTTACCAGAAATTGACAACTAGCATGAATAATTATCAACTGATTATCATACTTGGAGCTGCCAACAATTGTATGAACTCTCCTCCCAAATTCTGGGCCATTAAATCCTTTGGGGTTTTAATAATTTTATTAATAAACTGTTAAAATTATTTTCTGGTTTCCTTCCTGCAAATAGATAGAAACCTATATATTTTCTTATATTTCTTTCTTTCTCACATGAAAGGTAGCATATGCTAGATATTCTTGTATAGTTGGCTTTTTTCAGTTAAAAATAAATCCTGGAAATCACTGCGTATCAATTCACAGAAATTTTCATTTTTGACAGCTGCATTGCACTTCACTGTGTGGCTATGCCATAAATAAGTGTATTTTTGGAGCCTATTTCAGTTTAGATGCTTAAAGCCTAGTTTATATTTCCTTCTCTAGACAACCTCAAATCCATTAGCACAAGATTTCTTTATTTAAGTATTTAGCATGTTTCAAGACTAGGATGTTCTGGGGGAAAAAATCCATAATGAACAATTATCAAGGCTAGATATGAAACAACCTATCCTTAGTCCAACCTAAAAGGAAATACAACGAGTATTCATACCTATCTTCATTTCGAAATACAGCCCAAACAACAGCTACTGCTATGCACAGTCCAGAGAGAAAAATAAGTCTCACTTCAATGCTCTTGCCACGACAGGTAATCCTAAAAGACAGTTTGAAATACATTAATTTATCCTAAAAATGAAATACAATGTTCACTTAATGTAACAAATGAATGTTTGCCACAGTGAGAAGAAAGTTTCTGAAACCTCAATTTTAAAGCCTTGACTTTAATTACTATGAATGATACATAATAAAATATTCACCAGTTCAACAGAACTGTGTTGATGAAAATGCTCTATATCTGTGCTGTCCAATACCACAGCCATTAGCCACATGTGATTATTTAGCACTTGAAACGTGGCTAATGGGACTGGAAAAGTGAATTTTTCATTTGATTTAATTTTAATTATTTTTAATTAAAATAGCAACATGTATACTGGACTTCACAGGTTTACAAAAAAGGTCCTATTTTTCCTCTTATTGTTTTAAATTACAAAAACAAATATTATGGGCTTCCTCACAAGAGATACATACGTGCATTGTCCACATTGTATCTTACGAACTAGTGCAGCAAGACAGTTGTACAGACTCATCGCTGATGCTATGCAGAAAATTGCTATCATAACATAAACTAGAAAAAAAGACACCAAATTATATGAGAATAGAGGAAACATGATAAGGAAACATGGTAAGAAAACTTTTATACAATTAATATTCTTTAGCTTTCTTATTGGATCATAATACTTTCAATTCAGTGACCATATCATAATCTGAATTGGTTACTAAACTGAACATACTTAGATCTTGAGCTTTAAGGGTGGTATTTCATGTGTTGTTTCAGTCCCACTACACACTACTAGGATTTCTTTACAGGCTGAGGCTGGCTCTGCAGTTTTCTTTTTTTTTTAAATTTTACTATTACAGTTGATTTACAATATTGTAGGAGTTTCAGGTATATAGCTTCAGATTCTTTTCCATTATAGGCTATTACAAGATACTAAATATAGTTCCCTGTGCTATATAATACTCATTGTTTATAACAGATAGTGGGATATATGTTAATCCTGTACTGCTACTTTATCCCTTCCCTTTCCCCTTTAATTGTAAATTTCTTTTATATGTCTGTCTTTCTAGTTTGTAAATAAACTGATCTGTATTATTTTTTAGATTCTACACACATGATATCATATTTGTCTTTCTGTCTGAGTTAACTTAGCATAGTAATCTTTAGGTTCACCCATGTTACTGCAAATAGCATTATTTCATTGTTTTTTAATGACTGAGTAATATTCCATTTTATATATATATATATATGTATATATATCTCATATCTTCTTTACCCATTCAGCTATTGATGGGCATTTAGGTTGCTTCCATAATTTGGCTATTGTAAATAATGCCACAATGAACATAGAAGTAGAAAGAAAGTATTAGTTGCTCAGTCGTGTCCAACTCTTTGTGACCCCGTGGACTGTAGCCCACCAACCTACTCTGTCCATGGAATTCTCCAGGCAAGAATACTGGAGTGGGTTGCCAATTCCTACTCCAGGGAATTTTCCCAACTCAGGGACTGAACCTGGGTCTCCTGTAACACAGGCAGATTCTTTACTGTCTGAGCCGCCAGGGAAGCCCCTAATGAACATAAGGATGTATATATATGTTCTATTTAGTTTTTTGTTTTCTGAGAATAAATACACAGAAGTGGAATTGCTGGATCATAGGTTAGCTCCATTTTTAGTTTTTAAGGAACCTCCATACTGTTTTCCATAGTGGCCACATCAATTTATATTCCCATCAACAGTGACAGGAGGGTTCCCTTTTCTCCATACCCTCTCAAAAATATTATTTGTAGACTTTTTGAAGATGGCCATTCTGACAGGAGTGAGACGAAATCTCATGTAGTTTTGATCTGCATTTCTCTAATAATCAGTGATGCTGAGCATCTTCTCATGTGTCTATAGGTCATTTGTATGTCGTCTTTGGAGAAATGTCTATTTAGGTCTTCTGCCCTTTTTCTGATTGGGTTGTTTGTTTTTTTGATATTGAATTATATGAGCCGTTTGTGTATTTTAGATATTAACCCCTGCTGGTTTCATCTTTTGCAAATATTTTCTCCCAGTTCATACACTGTCTTTCAGTTTTGTTTATGGTTTCCTTTGCTATGTAAAAGCTTTAAGTTTTATTAGGTCCCATTTGTTTATGTTTGCTTTTATTTCTTTTGCCTTCAGAGATTGATCTAAAAAAACATTGCTAGGATTTATGTTAGTAGCTATGCATTTTATCATTCAATGATTCAAAGTCACATGTTTGTTAAAGATGTCTATGAAGTGAGTTGGTGACATTTGTATTTAAATGGAAGAATTAATAAATCACTTAAAATACTTTTTATTTATTTTTTTTAGTGGAAATGTTTTACTTTTTAAAAAATTTTATTTATTTTAATTGAAGGATAATTATTTTACAATATTGTGGTGGCTTTTGCCATACATCAACATGAATTGGCCATAGGTATACGTGTCCCTAAAATATTTTTAAAAAGCTTAAAGATGAGAACTTCCACCTACTTTAGACATTAATCATGATGTCTATATTTTCCTATGAGGAATTCATCTCTAATAACTTTACATGTGATAAAACCAAATCCACTTAAACAGACCTCATTGTCTAGATATGATATTAAGGTATTAAAATTCACAAATATTTTTCTATATTAGCTATACTTGGTTGAAAATTACTTAAAATTAAAAACATTTGATCTTGCTGTTGTTAAAAACAGGAAGGAATTATCATGCTCTAAAAGTATTACTTTGTGAGATTTCTCAAAATTTTACAATAGAAATACACATTTTAGCTGAATTTTGAAAATTCCACTAGATTTCAGAAAACTATAACTTTGTTTCGTATGTGAGAAAAGACAGCAAACCAGAGACAGTAAATAAGGGGCAGTAAATTAACCACTTTCTAATTAGTGATCTTGGACAAATTATTTTTTCATTGGCTTATTATTTGTTATTATTGCATATATATGACAATCTAAGTAGTAAGACTGACAATCAAAGATTGCCAAGTTGTCTCTTTAGTCATCCACCAAAGGTCTCCAAACCAAGATTTTAAACTCTAGTGGAAGTCATGCTGTGGAAGCCATACCAGAGTTTTAGTGTCCTACTATACCTAAAAAAATGATTTGGCATGAGAGAGAATTTGGCAAATATAACTATCTTTAGTTATTTTCTTGACCATGACTTAACCTAAGATGGCATGGAGAATCTTAGCAACTTAATACATTTAACATATTAAGAAATGGCATCAATTTTAGCCATAAGGAACCATTTAAAAGTGTATTAAATTTCACAATATCACATAAAATTGTCAGAGTCATAATTAGACCCCATGTCATGGGATAACCATGAGGTTTAATGATCTTCCTCTTCCTACACTGAAAATTACAGTGACAAACAGAATCAATTTTTAAATAGTGATGAGTTTAAGGAAATCCCTTACCAAAAACTAAAACATGCCTTTAGGGTAAAGTAGAGAAATCTCTTTGTTCTATCAAAGACCACTAAGTATAGCAACTGAGGGTCAGACACACAATTGAAGGCTGAGAATTTAAAACAGAAAAATTAGCTGTGCAATGAAGACATAATATAAATACCACAATGGTATCCACTCCCAACAACATATTGAAATGAGTGATAGTCCAAGAATAATTTTTTCTAATTGGAAATATATATAAGTATAGTTTTAAAACTGCTACCATAGGAGAGGAGAAATTGAAAACTAAGGTGAAACTAACCTGAGGCCTCAGATTTCTACTCCAGAAACTTATACTATTATTCTCTAAATAAACATTTTGTAGCCAGTGGTGGTTTTCACAAAGGGTTTTTGCTAATTCTCATTAGGGACACTCTCTTTTTCCCTGTGCTCCCTTCTCTTTCTGGTACGTGTTGGCCACAAATGGCAAATTTCCATCTTATCAGAACACTAAGTAGAGTGTTCAGGGGATGGGCAAGCCATGACCCTTTCCTTCCTAAAGGAAAAAGTATCATTTACTCTCTAGACTACAAGCAAGCACCTGTGTGGTTTTAGATGTAGTAGATCTTAAATGTTCACACAAGTAAAACAAAATTTAAGCAATACTACATTTTGATTTGCAAACTGATAAAAAGGACCATTCACACTTTAGGAGTAAGTAGAAGCAATAAATTCATAATTTGATTAATCTTCTATTAGATTTCATGTAACTGTATATAGCTACCAAGAAATCCTTAAGTCTGCTGCTTAGATACCAGTCTATTATGCTTTATCTGCAGAGAGGAAAACTTAGGGACCATAGCAATTCTTTCAGGTTGTCCATGAAGAAGTGTTCTTATTTTGAGTCACAGTATATTTTAAATCAGAATTTTTTTTTTAATCCCAGAGTAACAGGGACCTAACATTTTTGACAGTTTAAAAAGTTAATATCACTTTTTAATTATTCACTTAAGTTTTCCAGTTGAATGCCTTAAAGGAAAAGATAAATCTGGCAAAGTAAATGAAAAGACTGTATGCTAAAAAGTAGCAAATATAAAATGATTTCTTACCCAACCACTTGTAGAAGAAATAAAGTAAGACCATCATAATACAGCAGATGACCACAAATATTATAACTGTTAGAGGACTAAAAGTAAAGTATTCTTCCTTCTTTTTCCTCATTTCTCTATCTTCAGTGTTTGCCATTGCCTTCATGTTTTCCCTGCGTAAACACACACAGAAACTTCAGCAATCTCTGCCAAGTACAGTTATTTTTAAAATCTATCTGTAATACTAACTTAAAGTTGTTTCTGATTACAAAGTTAATATACTTAAAAAGTTATACACCATGAAGAAATACTTAAATCTAGAAGTAAAAACTCTCTATAATTCTATCCTTCAGAGTTGATGTTATTAGCCACTAACTTATGAAACTATTTTCTTCTGGAGACAAAACTGTTGAAACAGAAGATATTTATTACATAAAAAATTAATGTTTTTGGTGATGTTTATATTATCTAATTTGGAAACTACACTGATGTAATGTTTAAAATAAAAACCAATTCTTCTTATACACTTAATATTACCAACTTGCAGATAGTAAACTACTTTTAAAATTAGCTTCTCTTCAATGTAAAACACTAACTTATTCTATCAGTCAGCTCAGTATTTACTGTAAGTCTGTTTGGTGCTCATCAATATATTATGAAGGATTCAAAAGAAGTTCAAGACATAGCTTTGTCCTACCTTGATTCAAGGTAGCAAAATATTGTTTCTAATTCTCCCAATACCCCTTCTGGGGTCACACAACTAGTGAAAGGCAGACACAGGAGCTGAAGAGCAAAGGGTCACAAGCTTCTTTTATTGAACAGTCAGTTTCTGCTCTGTCACCTTGTCTCTTCCCAGTTATACAGAAGCCACTAACGTACTTTTCCAGCACCAGTCCCTTCAACTCTGGTTTACTAAAACGGTATTCCCGATCGCTTCTTGGCCTTTTGACTAAGATCAAGTGTAAAATGGTGTTCCGTTTCTTTTTCATATATCCTGATCCTTTTCACCAGGTCTGGGCTAAATATAAACTTTAGGTTAAAAAAAAAAAAAGATTTATTTCTATCAACCGGTACATTTGCTAAACTGCTTATTTATCAACATGCCACTTTCTTATCAGAAAACTGCGTATCAGGATGGTTACTATTCCACGCATCTGTGACTCTAGGGAGGCTGCCTGGGAAAGGAGTAGGGAGGAGGTTTGAGGAGGAACACACAGTAGTCCCCTGAAACTGTAGAGCCAGACGACAGGGTATTAACAGAGTTTCAACAAAAGTGGTACTTGAGTGGAAAAACATGCCCACCTTTGGATAAATTCATGGCAAACATTTATTTAAGGACATTTCTATCACAGAACTCATGTAAGGCATAATTACCAAAAGGTTATATATTCATATTCAATTTATACCAGGTAATTTATTGAAGGAAAATATATTCTAGGTTTATATCATGTTAAAATAATACAACTCATCTTTTTTTAAAAAAACTGTATTCAGATCAGGTCGAGAGCCACAGGCAATAGGAAGCTAAGCTTTCTTTCCTGCCATCTTGAGTTTATGATGAGGACCAGTTATATGCATGCATGCTCAGCTGCTCAGTTGTGTCTGACTTCTTTGAGACCCCATGGGCTGTAGTCTGCCAGGCTCCTCCACCCCTGGGATTTTCCAGGTAAGAATACTGGAGTAGGCTGCCATTTTCTCCTTCACCAGTTATATGAGGGCTCATTATAACAGGAGTTTAACTCTCTACTGAAAAGTCTTTATATGGAATCTAAGCATTTTTCCTTTTTTGCATAAAGTACATCTTTCATTTGGCAGGTTAATTCTAGGTTATGAGGTCCTGCTCTGGCAAACTTTTCCTTCCCTAAGCCGTATTCTCTTTTCCCTTCTCTTTCAGTCTAACTCTCTTTACTTGCTAAATAATTGTTCCTGTGTTCTTTTTTAAAATGAAGATATAGAAGACGTATAACATTAATTTCAGGTGTTCTTCACAATGATTTGATAATTGTATATATTGCAAAATGATTACCACAATAAGTTTAGTTCATACCCATCAGCACATAGTTAAAAAGATTTGTTTTTCTTGTGATGAGAACTTTTAAGAGCTACTTTATTCGCAACGTTCAAATATGCAGGAGAGTCACTCTCTACGGCCACTGTGCTGTGTGTCCCAGGACTTAGTTATCTTATGACTGGAAGTACGTACATTTAAGCACCTTCACCCATTCTTCCCGCTCTCCACCTCCCCACCTCTGGTAACCACCAATTTGTTCTCTGCATCTATGAATTCATTTTTTTAAAGATTCCACACATAAATGAGATGTTCTGGTATTTATCTTGGTCTGACTTATTTCACTTAGCATAAGTAATACCCTCAGAATCCAGCCATGCTGTTGTAGATGGTCCTTATGTCAATAATTCTACTTTTTATGAAACTTATTCCATTTTATCATTGATTAATACTCTTTCTCTATACTGTCACTCTCACCCACAACATCCACACTTTGTTTTTTTTATCTTTATCCTCTTTTTGGGCTTCCCTTGTAGCTCAGTTGGTAAAGAATCTGACTACCATAAAGGAGACCTGGGTTCAATCCTTGGTCCGGAAGATCCCCTGGAGGAGGAAATGGCAACCCACTCCAGTATTCCTGCCTGGAGAATCCTATGGACAGAGGAGCCTGGCAGGCTCCTCCATGGGGTCGCAAAAGTCGGACACGCCTTAGCAACTAAACCACCACCACCACATCCTACTTTTAGAACTGGTCTTCAATTTCAAAATCCTTAACTCTGCAGGTAAAAGATATCTCTTCTCCCAACCTAGCTACTGAAGGCAATACATTGTTTGTTTTTGTCCATCATCATGTTTTATGATTAAGTCAACTTGTATGTACTGCTCTCCCACCTCCAATTTTCTTGAAGAGGAGCCTGTCCTGACAGGTACTTTAACTTGCCTTGCTAACTCAAAGTCCATGGACCAGTTTGTTAAAAAATGCAGAATCTCAGCATTCACCCCAAGCCTACTAAATCTGAATTTTTTAATCTTAATGGACATGGGTTTGGGTGGACTCCGGGACTTGGTGATGAACAGGGAGGACTGGTGTGCTGCAGTTCATGGGATGGCAAAGAGTCGGACATGACTGAGCAACTGAACTGAACTGAATAAGATCTCAAAACAGTTTGTATTCACATTACGTCTTGAGCAGCACTACTCTAGAAAAGAAACAACTTACATAATAATGTAAGTACAGTATAATCTATATTAAATGGAAAAACATTTTCAATGAATCAGTAGCTTTTCAGAAATTATAATATTTTACCATACGATCTAGAAGATGATTTTGGAGATCTTCCATACTAGGCTTTATAAAGATTAATAGTGAAAAATATAATGCTTACTTATGTGAAGACATGTGACTAACACATGCTGAAATGTGTTTTCCAAATATGTAAAATATTTTAAGCTCAATACTCTAAGAATCTATGGTTGCTAAGTTTCTCTTACTGTAAGTCAATCAAATTTTAGTATTTTAAGAAATTACAAATAAGCTTATTAGCTTTGCTGCTGCTGCTGCTGCTACTGCTAAGTCGCTGTAGTCGTGTCCGACTCTGTGAGACCCCATAACGGCAGCCCACCAGGCTCCCCTGTCCCTGGGATTCTGCAGGCAAGAACACTGGAGGGGGTTGCCATTAGCTGGCATCAAATAAGCCCTTTTTAGTGGAACCTATAGATCATTTCACAAGGTGAACATATTGTCCTTGATGCACAAAATAATGTGATCTGAGCACAATTTTTTACTCAGAGTTATAAAAATGAATTGATTCTTTTAAACTACACTGCCTGCTTTAATCTACAGCAAAAGGTACATAATTGTAAGAACACTGGGTTTAGGCTGTTATTAAATAGACAAATCAAAATTTCATGTACCTTTGAAATTTCTATATTTAAATTAAAATATGGACATGCTTAATTAATATCCAATTCCTAAAGCAGTGAATAGAATGGTGAGGTCACATTGTAATGATTCAACTCAGGAGGAGCTGAAAAACTTCCCACCCTGTTTATTTTCTTCCAATCTAAGCGAATAGGTACATTAGGATGCTAACTATCTCTACCTTTTCTGGGTGAGGTAATAAAACATTTTCATTTAAGAGCCTTTGGTGAAATTTCAATGTTTTCTTGCCAGCAGAAGAACAAGAGGAACCTACATCTCCCTTCTTCTCAGTGAAAAGTTGAAGATCTATGTGAGGACAAGCCTGCGATCTAACATTGTCAAGTATTATATTCTGCGAACAAGTGGAACTTTAAGGGTTGTTACATGAGAAAATGATTACAGACAATAATTTTTTAACCATTTATCTTAAAAACAATGAAGTTTAATTAAGCTTACAATTCAATTAGCCCGCTCCAGTATCCTCCTAATGCCACAGTGAATACAGCAATTACAAAAATAACCACCATAGTATAGTCAAAGTTAGGCCACAATGGAGAATACATTCTCACAATAATGTTGTCTCCCAGAGCCTGAAATGCAAAATAACAGTTAATACACTGGATTTCATTTTCTTTTTACTACAGAGTATGGCAGCAATATTCCAATTTCATTCTGGAATAGGATATATAAGACAGTCAAGAATAACAGAATTATTTTGATAACATAATACAGTCTCGTCAAAATTATGAGGCTTTGCTTTATTAAAAGCAAAAGTGTGGTGTTTCACACATTGACATTTTGTTCAAGGATTTAAGATGAAGATAAATGATATGATACAAAGATTTTAAAAAGATCGAAACAAAGAAATGTTTCAAACATCAAGACTGAATGTTTCAAAATGTTTCTCAAACATCAAGACTCTGAAACACCTTGTGCTAAATGGGGAGGGGTTGAATAAGACTTGAATAAGACTAGCAAGTTCCATCTTACTAGCAAATGGAACATATATAATAATTTAAATATCAGTGGTTTAAAGTACAAAATTGTACTATTTATAAACTTAATCTAACAGATAATTAATTTACCTGCTTCATATCTTTAAAGTCTTTGTGGTTTATAAATGCAATCAATATTTTCACATCAAGAAATTCAGATTTGTTCCCTGAGGGAGGAAACTAAAAGAAAAAAAACATTATGAAAACTTATGAACTACTAGTGTATTTACAGAATAAAGTACAAATTATTCATTAAATACAAATATCTTTTAAAAGTTATAAAACAATGTTTCATGTGTTCTTTCTTAATATTATAATATTAAAAAGGATTCAAACTGGAATCTTTTTAGCATAAGTTTAAATTGATATTTTATACACACACACACATTCCTAACATATCTTATCTATTTTAGGAGTGGAAAAGAAACAAAATTTTCCTATTATAATGGTTCCTATTATAACCAGACTGTTTAGGAATACTACCATCAGATTATTCAAAACTCAGCCCCTATAGCACAGGGAACCCTACTTAATGGTATGTGGCAGCTTGAATGAGAGGGGAATTTGGGAGAGAATGGATAGATGTATATGTATGGCTGAGACCCCAATCAGTCAATCCTAAAGGAATCAGTCCTGAATAGCCATTGGAAGGACTGATGCTGAAGCTGAAACTCCAATATTTTGGCCACCTGATGCGAAGAACCGACTCATTNAGATGTATATGTATGGCTGAGACCCCAATCAGTCAATCCTAAAGGAATCAGTCCTGAATAGCCATTGGAAGGACTGATGCTGAAGCTGAAACTCCAATATTTTGGCCACCTGATGCGAAGAACCGACTCATTGGAAAAGACCCGGATGTTGGAAAGATTGAGGGCAGGAGGAGAAGGGGACCACAGAGGATGATATGGTTGGATGGCATCACTGACTCGATGGACATGAGTTTCAGTAGGCTCTGGGAGTTGGTGATGGACAGGGAAGCCTGGTATACTGCCATCCATGGGGTCGCAAAGAGTCGGACACAATTGAGCAACTGAATTGAACTGAGACCCTTCACTGTTCAGATTCTACCACAACATTGTTTGTTAATCGGCTACAACCCAATAAAAAACAAAAAGTTTAAAACAAAACCCCCAAAAAAACCCCAAACACTCAGCCCCAAACCACACACAAAGAATTTAATTCACTTCCTGTAATATTTGATATCAAGAACTCAAAAGAAGTTATTATAGATTAATAACTTACTAGGACACTGTTATTGGCAACCAACAAAGCTTCAGCACCTCCTGTTTGTGCAATTTTGGCTTTTTCAAGAAAATGGCAGGTTCCCCACTGTACCACAACTGCTTTGTTCTTTATTCCATCAGGAGGAATATCAGAAATGTTGCAGAGTGGTGTGGTAGTCAGATTCATCAAACTAGTGGAAGTCTGGAAAGAAAAAATGTCTTTAATATTATATATATCATATTTCACCCTAAAGGCATTCAAAGAGAGTATCAACATTGGTTTATCACAAAGTTCTTTTAAATCAGAAACATTTGATGACAATCAGGCTTTGAGGTAGGTATTTTTTAATTTTCTAACTTGTTTTTCTCATAAAGAGAAAAATACTAAAGCAAAAGCAATAAATATTAATCATAATGTTATAATTAGGTTATACACTGAAACATTATAACCACTCATTCTCACCATTCAATATTTTGTTATAAATAAATAGAAACTGTGATTTGATTTACTTACTGCATTTTCTAGGGTACTTGGAAGAGATGTCCAGTGAGGGTTATATAGCATGCAGTAGTCCTTAGATGGTGAAGGTGTGTCATTTCCAGAGGCGTGGAGGATTGCTTCTTGAGCAGCTGTCTAGGACACAAACAGTAATTTTCACAGTGGCAATGATTCAGCTTGCCAAAAACTAAGGATTTTAATAAAGCTATTTACATACAGGTTTGAACACATTTCCTTAAGGGGTAAGGTCCTCCAATGAACTTCTTTGAGGAAATAGTAAAACTGTACATGGTTGCTCAGAAAACGTTCTTTAAGGAAGTCACTTTTTTAATGGCCCATGTTATAAGGGCCATATCCTAGGGAGGAATCTTGTTATGATGTTATAACTTTGATACTCCCTTCACACCCTGAAACTTTACTTCCCAATCTCTTATGAGTTATTATTTCATTATTCATATTCTATAAAAGAAAATGCACCTGAAATCCCTTAACCTATTTCACCTTCCATATTCTATGAGTTACTAGGGTAAATTTCTTTCCCTTTTGTTTCTGGCTGTGCTAGGTCTTTGCCACTGGGCAGGCTCTTCTGTAGTTGTGTCAAGCTGGAGTGCTCTCCAGTCGCATGTGCAGGCTTCTCGTTCGGTGCCTTCTCCTGTGACAGAGCACGGGCTTGAGGGACGCAGGCTTTAGTAGTTGCCACACGTGGACTCAGTAGTTGCGGCACAGAGGCTTAGTTACTCTGCGGCATGTGGGATCTTCCACGTGTCTGCTGCATTGCAGGGTAAACTTCTAAGTGCTATCTTTGGAAATGAACCAGAGAAACTAGAAATCTCAAGTTTTCAAGACACTGCAAAAAATCTATTTAAAAAGACTAATCTAGAGTTTAAAGTGCAAAAAGAAGATCTAGAAGAATGTTCTTTCCTTACGCCTCATTTCCCACTACCAAGAAAAAAGAGAGACAAGAGGTAATAACCGACTAAAAGAAAAACCACAGTACACGGGAGTAGGGGGTGGGAGTGGAGCCTATGATATGAAGAAACAGCCCAAGATAACTAGACTAATACTCCACATCACAATTCCCTTTAAACTTGGATCAATCCAGATTCTTCCTCTCTCCTTTGAGAAAGTCTTACGCTACAACCAAAGGGAGAAAAAAGGTTGTTTGGCAGTTAAAGATGGTGTACTACCAAGCCTCTGCTGCTAAAGCACACACCGACATTTGACCATTTTTGATCTATTAATTTTGTAAATTTGTAATTTTGGTAATTACACAGAAGTCAATCTAAATATATAAGAAGTACAGAAATGCTCTAATCCATGTTATCCTACCTAAAATCTCTTGTGAACATTTGGGATTTGAGGGCTTTCTGGCATACTTGGGACTTCATTAGCTTATGGATCTAAGCAAGTGTAGGGAATTCTTCAAACATGCCATCAGATTACATAAAATGTTACATAAGGAAATTATTTCTGGAAAAAAGAAACGCAGTTTTCGTTCAGCTACATACTTGGTGTCTATGAATGGATTCTGACAGCAGAGGTGGACAGAGCTGTTAAATTCTTACTGAATCTATCGTTTTGGATTGTTTGATGTTCAAGTTATGCCCAATTTGGTCAGTTTGCAAATATAGCCTCTTCCACCTAACTCTATCCTTTCGACAAGACCCCATTAGTCTTTGAGGACTTCCTTGTTTCTTAGGCTGAATTTATCCTTTACCTGTCACAGATCAGAACCAGTAATTCTCCTAAGCTCCTTTTGGGAAGGACTGTATTTAAATCAGGATTTGGTTTTAACCAAAAGCAAACGAAAAAGGAAAAATAAAAGGAGCTAAAGACAAAGGAGAAAAGGAAAGATACATCCATCTGAATGCAGTTCCAAAGAATACCAAGGAGAGATAAGAAAGCCTTCCTCAGTGAACAATGTAAAGAAATAGAGGAAAACAACTGAATGGGAAAGACTAGAGATCTCTCCAAGAAAATCAGAGATACCAAGGGAACATATTTCATGCAAGTTCAATTCAGTTCAGTTGCTCAGTCGTTTCCGACTCTTTTATAAGAAAGCCTTCCTCAGTGAACAATGTAAAGAAATAGAGGAAAACAACTGAATGGGAAAGACTAGAGATCTCTCCAAGAAAATCAGAGATACCAAGGGAACATATTTCATGCAAGTTCAATTCAGTTCAGTTGCTCAGTCGTTTCCGACTCTTTGCTTCCCTGTCCATCACCAACTCCTGGAGCTTACTCAAACTCATGTCCATCGAGTCGGTGATGCCATCCAATCATCTTATCCTCTCTCATCCCCTTCTCTTGCTTCAATCTTTCCCAGAATCAGGGTTAATAAAGGACAGAAATGGTATGGACCTAACAGAAACAGAAAATACTACGAGGAGGTGGCAAGAATACACAGAAAAACTGTACAAAAAGACCTTCATGACCCAGATAACCACGATGGTGTGATCACGTACCTAGAGCCAGATATCCTGGAATGTGAAGTCAAGTGGGCCTTAGAAAGCATCACAACAAACAAAGCTAGTGGAGGTGATGGAATTCCAGTTGAGCTATTTCAAATCCTGAAAGATAATGCTGTGAAAGTGCTGCACTCAATATGCCAGCAAATTTGGAAAAACTCAGCAGTGGCCACAGGACTGAAAAAGGTCAGTTTTCATTTCAATCCCAAAGAAAGGCAATGCCAAAGAATGTTCAAACTACCTGCACAATTGCACTCATCTCACAAGATATCAAAGTAATGCTTAAAATTCTCCAAGGCAGGCTTCAACAGTACAAGAACTGAGAACTTCCAGATGTTCAAGCTAGATTTAGAAAAGGCAGAGGAATGAGAGATCAAATTGCCAACATCTGTTGCATCATCAAAAAAGCAAGAGAGTTAAAAAAAAAAACATCTACTTCTGCTTTATTGACTACATCAAAGCCTGAGACTGTGTGGATCATAACAAACTGTGCAAAATCCTTAAAGAGATGTGAATGCCAGACCACCTGACCTGCCTCCTGAGAAATCTGTATGAAGGTCAAGAAGCAACAGAACCAGACATGGAACAATGGACTGGTTCCAAATAAGGAAAGGAGTATGTCAAGGCTGTATACTGTCACCCTATTTATTTAACTTATATGCAGAGTACATCATATGAAACGCTAGGCTGGATGAAGCACAAGCAGGAATCAAGATTGCAGGGAGAAGCATCAATAACTTCAGATATGCAGATGACACCACCCTAATGGCAGAAAGCAAAGAGGAACTGAAGAGCCTCTTGATAAAAGTGAAAGAGGAGAGTGAAAAAGTTGGCTTAAAACTCAACACTCAGAAAACTAAGATCATGGCAGATCCGGTCCCATCATTTCATGGCAAATAGATGGGGAAACAACGGAAACCATGACAGACTATTTTCTTGGGCTCCAAAACCACTGCAGATGGTGACTGCAGCAATGAAATTAAAAGACACTTGCTCCTTGGAAGAAAAGTTATGACCAACCTAGACAGCTTATTAGAAAGCAGAAACATTCCTTTGCCGACTAGTCAAAGCTATTATTTTTCTCAGTAGTCATATATGGATGTGAAAGTTGGACCATAAAGAAAGCTGAGGCCTGAAGAATTGATGTTTTTGAACTGTGGCGTTGGAGAAGACTCTTGAGAGTCCCTTGGACGGCAAGGAGATCCAACCAGTCAATCCTAAAGGAAATCAGTCCTGAATATTCACTAAAAGGACTGCTGCTGAAACTGAAACTCTAATACTTTGGCCATCTGACATGAAGAACTGACTCAATGGAAAAGACCCTGATGCTGGGAAAGACTGAAAGCAGAAGGGGACGACAGAGGATATAATGGTTGGATGGCATCACCAACTCAATGGCCATGAGTCTGAGCAAGCTCTAAGAGTAGGTGATGGACAGGGAAGCCTGGCGTGCTAAGGTCCATGGGGTGGCAAAGAGTCAGACACGACTAAGGGAATGAACTGACAAACTTGGTTTTAACTGTGTCTAAGGCTGCTGAAGTGGTATAACCTTTACAACAGACAATTGTCACTATCAATCAAACTTTTTTTATTGGAGTATAGTTGCTTTACAATGTTGTTTAGTTTCTGCATTACAACAAAGTGAATCAGCTACATGTGCATATATATTCCCTCTCTCTTGAGCCTTCCTCCCATCCCCCAATCAAATGTTTTTAATATATATAATTCTCTGATTCATATCCTACAGTTGTATTATTATTACACAAGGCACAAGATTGTAGAAAGATAACTGTACAGGGATATTCACTGCAATATTATCTGTTATAGCAAAAACAAAAAAACAACATCTTCTACAGATAAGGATCCATTACATTATGGTATATATTGTACACAGCTTCAAAAAGAAAGAACTTGATCTACTTGTAGAAATACATATCCATAGTGAGAAAAGCAAATTCCAGAAAGATATTTACAATGTTTCCTATTTTCATACAAATAAAGGTCCTCATACGTACCCGCACATTTACGTAAACTTAAAGAATAACAGAGAGAGAAACACATCAGCCTGTTTAAAAAACAAAAGAAGAGGAAAACAAAAGCAAAGATGAAGATGTAATAAGACTGGAAAGAGAAAATTTAAAAAGAAAAACACAATCAAAGAAAACAAAAAGGTATGAAATCCCTCTCTTGCCATCCTGCCCATAGTCACCCCTTAAGGGCTTTTATGTCTTTCCAGATACTGTCTATGAATATTTAAGACAGATAGAAAGATAGACAGATCTCAAATATATACTTTGTTTTACACATATGGGATCATACTATATATACTAATGTGTAGCTTTTCTAAAATTTATTTTATTGAAGTATAATTGATTTACAACACTGAGTTAATTTCTACTGTAAAGTGATTCAGTTCTATATATATACATTTTTTTATTATGAGGATATTCAATATAGTTCCCTGTGCTATACAAGAAGACTTTGTGGTCTATCCTATATATAGTAGTTTACATCTGCTAATTACAAACTCCCAATCCTTTCCTCCTCAACACCCCTTCTGCTAAGCAAGTCTATTCTCTATGTCTGTGAGTCTGATTCTGTGTCACAGATAAATTCATTTTTGTCATAGTTTAGATTCCACATGTAAGTGATATCATATCTGTCTTTCTCTTTTTGACTTACTTAGTCTAATCTCTAGGTCCATCCATGTTGATACAAATGGCATTGTTTCACTCTATCATGGCTGAGTAGTATTCTGTTGTTTAAATGTACCACATCTTTATCCATTCATCTGTGAATGAACATTTAGGCTGCTTCTATGTCTTGGCTACTGTATATGAATACTGGGTTCCATGTATCTTTTTGAATCATAGTTTTCTCTGGATATATGCCCAGGAGTGGGATTGCAGGATCATATAGCAACTCTATTTTTACTTTTTTTGAGGAACCTCCATGCTGTTTTCCATAGTGGTTGCACAATTTACATTCCTAACAACACCGTAGGAGGGCTCCCCTTTCTCCACACCCGCTCCAGTATTTGTTATTTGTAGACTTTCTAATGATGGTCATTCTGACTGGGGTAAAGAGGTACCTCACTGTAGTTCTGATTGGCGGTTCTCTAATAATTAGCAATGTTGAGCGTCTTTTCATGTGATTGTATGTTAGCCCACATGTACTCTTTGGGGAAATGTTTATTTAGCTCTTCTGCCCATTTTTCAATTGGGTTGTTTGTTTTCCTGTTTCTGAGCTGCATGAGCTATTTGTATATTTTGGCAATTAAACCTCTGCAGGTCACTTCAGTTGCAAATACTTTTTCCCAGTCCACAGGTTCATTTTTTCATTTTGTTTATGGTTTCCTTTGCTGTACAAAAGTTCGTAAGTTTGTCAGATCCCGTTTGTCTATTTTTGCTTTTATTTCTATTGCCCTGGAAGACTGACCAAAGAAAACATTGGTATAGTTTATGTCAGAGAATGTTTCGTCTCATGTGCTCTTCATAGGAGTATTAAAGTGTCATATATTTAAGTCTTTAAGCCATAAAATTTAAATTTTATATGTCAGAGTTTCCATATTGATACATATACACTATTTCCTTTTACAAAAAATATGGTATTGTATGTATGTATGTAAAAATATTTATGATATTCAGCATTACTTTTATAATTACAAAAGCTAAGGGATTTTTTAAAAAGCTTAAAAGTAAAATACAAAGATGTCCAACTATGAGTAACATTTATTGCTACAGAGGGACTACAATCTTCCTGTGATGGTAGAAAACTACTATTGACATAAGCAAAACTCACTGATATGGGAATTACTAAGGCAAACACAAATTTTAGTGGAAGATTAGTATAAGAGAGGAAAGGATACCCACACATAATTGTAGAATAGTTAGTACTGGTTATGGAACATACAGTAAATTTCTTAAACAAGCTAATATACCCAAATAATTTAAGCATTTCCACTACATTTTAATAGCTCAGTAAAATTTCTCATAGAGATTATACAGCACTGAAAATTCAGTTTATCAACAATAGACTCCATGTGTTTTTGGAAGTATAGGTCTGGGACAGAATGGCAGTACACCATTTATTGGCTATGTTACAAGTCATTTAACCTGTTCTGGGTGTCATCATTAGGTTTTTGGTGGGGAGGGGAGGGCGGTGGGTGGCAGTGCATGGCTTGAGGGATCTTAGTTCCCCAGCCAGGGACTGAGCATGGGCCCTGGCAGTGAACGCACCGAGTCCTGACCACTGGACGGCCAGGGAATTCCCTCTTCAGCTTTGATATGACAAAAATGTCCATATCTCACAGAGCTGTCACAATGATTAAGTTAGATCGTGCAATTGTTAACACGTATTAAGCTGATAATAAACGGTAACTGTTATTATTAATAACATTTCTAGCACCTTGCCATGTACTTGTACCATGCAGGAGAAATACAAGATGATTAGCGGTTACTTAGGGCTTGGTAGAAGGTGAGAATGGGATAACTACAGAATATGAAGTTTCTGTCTGTCTTCCTTTTTTTAAAATGGACTTTATTTTTCAGATCACCTTTAGGGTCACAGCAAAACTGAGCAGAAAGTATGGTATTCCTACATCTTTCCTTACCACACAAACTCATAGCCTCCCTCCAACCTCTGTTATTAACATTTGTTACCATCTATGAATCTACCCTGAAAATTTGTTACCACCCAAAGTCCAAGGTTTACATTTACAGTCTCCCGTGGTGTTTTATGTTCTATTGGTTTTGATAAATATATAATGATATGTATCCAGCATTATAGTATCACATGGAAAAAGAAATAGTTTCACTGTCCTAAAAATGCTCTGTCCTCTACCTTTTTGGTTTCTTTCTGAGGTGATATCAATGTTTTAATATTGACTGTAGTAATGGTTTTTCATAGTAAAGCTATGATTTTTCTAAGCAGTCATGTATGGATGTGAGTTGAACTATAAAAAGCTTTGCACTGAAGAATTAATGCTTTTGAACTGTGGTGTTGGAGAAGACTCTTGAGAGCACCTGGGACTGCAAGGAAATCCAACCAGTCCATCCTAAAAGAAATCAATCCTGAATAACTGGAAGGACTGATGCTGAAGCTGAAACTCCAATACTTTGGCCACCTGATGCGAAGAACTGACTCATTGGAAAAGACCCTGATGCTGGGAAAGACTGAAGGTGGGAGGAGAAGGAGACGACAGAGGATGAGATGGTTGGATGGCATCACCAACATGATGGACATGAGTTTGAGTAAGCTCCGGGAGTTGGTGATGAATAGGGAAGCCTGGTGTGCTGCCATGGAGTCGCAGAGTTGGATACGACTGGGCAACTGAACTGAACTGAACTGGTGTTTTATATTCTATGAAGTGAACTGAAGTGAAGTCGCTCAGTCATGTCCAACTCTTTGTGACCCCGTGGATTGTAGCCCACCAGACTCCTCTGTCCATGGGATTCTCCAGGCAAGAATACTGGAGTGGGTTGCCATTTCCTTCTCCAAGGGAATCGTCCCGACCCAGGGATTGAACCCAGGTCTCCCGCATTGCAGGCAGATGCTTTAACCTCTGAGCCACGAGGGAAGCCCTTATATTCTATAAGTTTTGACAATGCATCCACCATTACAGTATCACATGGAAAAAAAAAAATAGTTTCACTATCTCAAAAATCCTCTGTGCTCTACCTATTTGGTTTTTTTTTGAGGTGATGTCAATGCTTTAACATTGACTGTAGTAATGGTTGCACCTATCTGTAAATACATTAAAAGCCACTGAATTGTTCACTTTAAGTGAGTGAATTTTATGGTATATAAATTATATCTCAATAAAGCTGCTCCTCCCCCAAAGAAACACTAAATAAGCAATTATAGTCTTGTTGGGAAGATTAAAAACACACCTGAAACAGATAATCACAAACAGAATCTGATTAAAGACAGAGTCTTTAGTAAAAGCTTTAGTAGTTCTTAGGCTGTTGGAAGGGCTTCACTGGTGGCTCAAATGGTAAAGAACCCACCTGTAATGCAGGAGACAGGTTCAGTTCCTGGGTCGGGAAGATCTCCTGGAGAAGGGAATGGTTACCCACTCCAGTATTCTTGCCTGGAGAATTTCCATGAGAGGAACCTGGTGGGCTGTAGCCCATGGTGTTGCAGAGTCGGACACAATGGAGCGACTAACACTTTCACTTTCCACTTCAGAGTGCTGGAAATGCAAATTCATGGACCCTATTCCAGATCTACTCAATCAGAAACACTGAGAAGTTTATTTTTAATAAGCCCTTACGGAAATGTTGACGCTTGTTAAAGTTTGAGTATCCAGCTGTATGGAGAAGGAAATGGCAACCCACTCCACTATTCTTGCCGGGACAGAGGAGCCTCGTCGTGGGTTAACACAGTCCAGAGGGTTGCAAAAAGAGCCAAAGATATGACTTAGTGACTAAACAACAGCAACAGCCACAAAACCGAAGCTACGTGGATGGTGCTTCTCAAGATCTAATGTACAAATTATTTAATTATCATATTAAAATGCAGTTTCTGATTCAGTGGGTCTAGGTGGAATCTGAGATTCTGCATTTCTAACAAGCACCCAGGTGATCCTGCTGCTGCTCTATGGACTCAACCTTGAGCAACAAAAGCAATAAGGGAACAAGAGTGCAGTCATCCCTCAGTAACTGAGGGAGATTGGTCCCAGGACAGATAACGAAATCCAGGTATGTTCATATCCCACAGATTTGCTTCCACACAAATTCAGCCAACTGTAGATCACAAGTATAGTGTACGTATCAAAAAAAATCCAAGTATAAACAGATGCACACAGTTCAAAACCATGTAGTTCAAGGGCCAACTGGCAGAAACCACATCAACTATGTTGGGAAGCATAGAAGCCTGAAACGCAGTGTCCCTTCAAACATTACAAATATCAAATCAGGCGAGATCTGTGGTTCACCCATGCTAGTACTAGGTCACCTGAGAAAGACCCTATGGTAGAAGGATACCTTCCTTTACATCTTGCCAGTTAGAGACATGCTTCAAAACATCTGAATTTTCCTTTGTAATCAACTGTGGCCTGGTCTTCTGTAACTTTGTGCAACTCTTTAAAAAATGTTTATATTTTCAACCAGTAATGAAAATATCCTCTTAGTAAAAAGTTTAGAGTCAAGAGCTTGAAGGGATTTAGGGTAACAAAATCTAGTCCCTTTATTTCATAGCTCAAACAGGTCCAAAATGATCAAAATCAACTTGTCTTGGGGGCCAAATTAGAACAGAGCTCTCTAAAACCCAGACCAGCCATCTTTCAACTCTGCTGTCCTTCAAGTTCCTTTATGCAGCTAGATCCCCCTCCAGTATTAATACTGCTGCTGCTGCTGCTGCTGCTGCTAAGTCGTGTCAGACTCTGTGCGACCCCACAGACGGCAGCCCACCAGGCTCCCCCATCCCTGGGATTCTCCAGGCAAGATAATCTGCCACAGGTATACACGTGTTCCCCATCCTGAACCCCCCTCCCCCCTCCCTCCCTGTACCATCCCTCTGGGTCGTCTCAGTGCACCAGCCCCAAGCATCCAGTCCAGGTTCAAAGCTTGATTTTCTTAAGTCTCCAAAAGTACTGATTTCTGAGTTTTCTATTTAAACTCATCCAAAAAAAAAAAAAAAAAGCCCCAAATCCCCCATTAAACTATTTTAATATGCTGTTCCTTTTCCTCAAGTTAAATGAAACTGAGGGGAATAAGAACAGATTAGATATTTTAGAGACTGTCTACAATAAACATTAATCCAAGAGCAAAACAGAAACATTACTTTGCACGCAAAGGAATTAACATCACTTCTAACTCCTTTATTCAGTGGTCACATTTGAGTGTCAGTTTCCCAAAAATACTGCCATGTTTTTTTCTTTCCATTCAGCAGACTCAGCACATGTTTGCTGACTACTCTGTGCTGTAGACATTGGTCGTTTGACCAGGCATAACAGATTCAAAAACTTCAATAGAATAGTCTACATAGTCTTGTGTTGCTCAATAACTTTAGTTTGAGAAAAATAAGTGAAATTTTTCTTACTTTCTTATGCATTATTGAGGAAGTATATCTTTATTTTTCATTACAGAAAAGTGATTCAATAATACAAAGGGTGTTTTCTCCCCTTAAAATCAGGGATGTTAATTGTAGAATATACCCTAGAAGTTAGGAAATTGCATGATGTGACATGAAGGAGATGAAAAAGATGGAAATAAACTAAAGCTTAGATCCCAGATATCCTACTACTCTGTATGATCTGGGGGAAAATTCCTTAAGCTTAGTGAGCTTCAGATGCCTTGTGTGTAAAAAGATAATAATAACAGTTTTGCAATATTGTTATGATTTTATTGCTAGAATTTTATAATAGATATAAAAATACCAGACATTATTCTAGTATATGGTAAATTATCATTTATGGGCAATTATTGTGTGGAAATAATAGCTAGACACTTGACCTGAATTTCCTTGTCTTTAGGTATTTCCCCAATCCTATGAGGCAGATTCTGAATTTCTAATTATTGTAAGTGAGAAAACTGATATGAATAAAGGTACAGATTGTCATAGATCATAGAGTTAATGCATGGCAGAACTAAAATTCAAATCCAGTTATTGATAGGGTATGATTAAAAGGTAATATTAACATTTTTGAGCCTTCCATTTTTTTGCCTTCCTTCTGCCAAATAAAAATAAATCTGGACTTAGTCAGTAAAACTCTCTTTGGAGGGGGAATGTGATGTAGGAGAGGACTAGTACAATGGGGAGAATGGGACCATAAAAACAGCAAGTGTGTCTAAGATTAGGCAAAGAAAGAGTTTATTTTATAGAGAGGAAGGAATGAATGTGGGCTGCAAGTTGTATGATTTGATATTAGATCATCCTGTTATCAGGAGGAGGCCATGTACTGGTTCAGGCTAAGGGTGGGTCAAACTTCAGGGACCTGGGGGAGGAGAGAAATTGAACCGAAGGTTGAATTGTAAACATTTTGTTACAACTGATCACTGTCAAAAAGCAATTCAGCTAATTATTTATGAGGCAAACATGAGAAATTTAGAATCTGTCTAATCATAGGTTGGGGGCTTCCCAAGTGGCTCAGTGGTAAAGAATCCTCCTGCCAATGCAAGGAGATGCAGGAGACACGGGTGCCATCCCTGGGTGGGAAGATCCCCTGGAGGAGGAAATAACAACCCACTCCAGTATTCTTGCCAGGAAAATTCCATGGACAGAAGAGCTGGGAGGGCTCCAGTCCATGGGGTTGCAAAGAGTGACTGAGCACGCACACACAAATGAACTAATCATAGGTAAACAGAGGGGGATCCATGAATCTTCAGTTCAGTTCAGTTCAGTTCAGTGGCTCAGTCGTGTCCGACTCTTTGCGACCCCATGAATTGCAGCATGCCAGGCCTCCCTGTCCATCACCAACTCCCGGAGTTCACTCAAACTCACGTCCATAGAGTCAGTGATGCCATCCAGCCATCTCATCCTTGGTCGTCCCCTTCTCCTCCTGCCCCCAATCCCTCCCAGCATTAGGGTCTTTTCCAATGAGTCAATTCTTCGCATGAGGTGGCCAAAGTACTGGAGTTTCAGCTTTAGGATCATTAATTCCAAAGAAATCCCAGGGTTGATCTCCTTCAGAATGGACTGGTTGGATCTCCTTGCAGTCCAAGGGACTCTCAACACCACAGTTCAAAAGCATCAGTTCTTCGGTGCTCAGCTTTCTTCCAGTCCATCTCTCACATCCATATATGACTACTGGAAAAACCATAGCCTCTAGACTAGACAGAACTTTGTTGGCAAAGTAATGTCTCTGCTTTTGAATACGCTATCTAGGGTGGTCATAACTTTTCTTCCAAAGAGTAAGCGTCTTTTAATTTAATGGCTGCAGTCACCAACCACAGTGATTTTGGAGCTCCCCAAAATAAAGTCTGACACTGTTTCCACTGTTTCCCCATTTATTTCCCATGAAGTGATGGGACTAGATGCCATGATCTTCTTTTTCTGAATGTTGAGCATTAAGCCAACTTTTTCGCTCTCCACTTTCACTTTCATCAAGAGGCTTTTTACTTCCTCTTCACTTTCTGCCATAAGGGTGGTGTCATCTGCATATCTGAGGTTATTGATATTTCTCCTGGCAATCTTGATTCCAGCTTGTGCTTCTTCTNTCTAGGTTGGTCATAATTTTTCTTCCAAGGAGTAAGCGTCTTCTAATTTCATGGCTGCAGTCACCATCTGCAGTGATCTTGGACCCCAAAAAAATAAAGTCTGACACTGTTTCCCCCGTTTCCCCATCTATTTCCCATGAAGTGATGGGACCGGATGCCATGATCTTCGTTTTCTGAATGTTGAGCTTTAAGCCAACTTTTTCACCCTCCTCTTTCACTTTCATCAAGAGGTTTTTTAGCTTCTCTTCACTTTCTGCCAGGTGGTGTCATCTGCATATCTGAGGTTATTGATATTTCTCCCAGCAATCTTGATTCCAGCTTGTGTTTCTTCCAGTCCAGTGTTTCTCATGATGTACTCTGCATATAAGTTAAATAAGCAGGGTGACAATATACAGCCTTGACGTATTCCTTTTCCTATTTGGAACCAGTCTGTTCCACGTCCAGTTCTAACTGTTGCTTCCTGACTTGCATATAGGTTTCTCAAGAGGCAGGTCAGGTGGTCTGATATTCCCATCTCCTTCAGAATTTTCCACAGTTTATTGTGATCCACACAGTCAAAGGCTTTGGCATAGTCAATAAAGCAGAAATAGATGTTTTTCTGGAACTCTCTTGCTTTTTCCATGATCTGGCGGATGTTGGCAATTTGATCTCTGGTTCCTCTGCCTTTTCTAAAACCAGCTTGAACATCAGGGAGTTCACGGTTCACGTATTGTACCCCAAACTCAAACTTATCTTTTCCTTGTTGCTGTTGTTCAGTCGCCTGGTCATGCATGACTCTTTGTGACCCCACGGACTGCAGTATGTCAGGTCTCCCTGTCCCTTGCCATCTCCCAAAGCTTGCCCAAGTTTATGTCCACTGCATCAATAATACTATACAGCCATCTCATCCTCTGATGCCCTCTTCTCTTTCTGCCCTCAATCTTTCCCAGCATTAGTCTTTTCCAATGAGTCAGTTCTTCGCCATCAGGTAGCCAAAGTATTGAAGTTTCAGCTTCAGCATCAGTTAGAGATCTTAGGGTATTTTAATAGATATCACGGCAAAATATATGTATCTACAAAATATATTTATCTACTTAACTAGTAATTTATAAGAAAATATAAATTTTTTTTGAAAAAGGGGCAGATAGCAATTCATGGTTTGGGGCAATATTGTCAATGCTGAGATTTTTTGCAGATAGGTATTTGCCATCAAGTATTCATGGCTGACTTTATACTCAAATGCAATAAATAAATAAATCATTTTAGTTTTCAAAGGCACATATGTCAGATTTTATTGATACAAGAGCCTTAGCAAAACTTACTTCACTAATTTGAGAATTCAGAATATACTCAGGGACTCTACTTAATCTCACATTCTCTTGTACTGCTTATAGTAAGTAGTTTTCCATGTTAACATCGTGCACAAGTTTAGAGGACACTTTAAATCCTCCCCAGCATGATCCTTTCAGTATGTTTAAAACTGTCTTAGCATTTTTCTTTTTAGATAGCAGTGTGTTTGTTGAGAGTAAATTGTATCTTCCCATTTTAGCAGATCCAAAAAACTTTTGTCAATATTTTGAGTTAGTTTAGGTAAGATAAGGGCTTTCCCGGTAGCTCAGCAGTGAAGAATCTACCTGCAATGCAAGAGACTCAGGTTCCATCCTTGGGTTAGGAAGATCCCCTGGAGGAGGAAATGGCAACCCCCTCCAGTATTCTTGCCTGGGAAATCCCATGGACAGATACAGTTCCTACAGCCTTTAGTAGTGGAGTCAAGTGTTCTTCATGGCCGTTCAATCATCAGTCTCACATCCATGTCTTTATATTCCACATCTTGTTTGAGCTCATGTGCAAGGGAAGCAAGTTTACTAGACCACAGTGCGAACCAGTAAAGCAGTACTTCCTGTTTTTCTGATTCAAATTTATCTCACATAAAACTTCATGGAATGTCTATTGTTCATGAACATTACCAAATTTACTTTATCCAGATCACTTGACTTCAATCATATTCCATATCACCTTCTTTTCAAAACAACGTTTAATTCTTTAGTTGGTTGCACTGGGTCTTTGTTGCTGCTTGTGGGTTTTCTCTAGTGAGTGGGGGCTACTCTTCATTGCAGTGCTCGGGCTTCTCACTGCAGCCTGTTGTGGAGCATAGGCTCTAGGGGGCGTGGGCTCAGTAGTTATGGCTTGCAGGATTTACAGCACTGGCTCAGTAGCTGTGGTACACAGGCTCAGCTGCTCCACGGCATGTGGGATCTTTCTGGACCAGGGATCGAACCCATGTCTCCTGCACTGGCAGGTGGATTCTTAACCACTAGACCACCAGGGAAGACCAAGTCTACCTTAATGTTATAGTTGCCTATTTTGACCATTTTTCTCCTAAATAACTTTTGGTATGACAAGTGTCAAATGATTACTGAAAGTCTAAAAAAATAACCCAACTGTAATGGAGTACACTATACTCACATCTTGCAGGTACACTATCTCTCCATTTTCCCAGACCAATCAGACCTTAAACAAAAGGACATACAAAAAGAGTTATACTTCATCTGTGTATTTACACTGAGTTGGTCTTGCGCTGACCTTCATATCCCTGTCTCTTGAGGCTACATCCATGCTTTATACTCCAATCTCTTGGTAGTCCCAAGCACAGGCATTTGTATTCCTGGCCTCTGTTCACAGGTCTCCTGATGCTGACTCACCAGCCCAATATTAATCTAGGAAACAGGCCCTTCTATTCCTGTCCAAACTAACAACACAGTTCAAGGATTCTTCTTTGACTACATTTCACAGATTTGGTTTGCCTTCTATCTTTCTCCTTCAAAAGGTATCTAGCAGCATTGGACCTACTTTCCAAATTTAAGTCTTTACACGTTCCTTTCAAAATAACAATTCTCTAGCTAAAAATTTATCTAACATACACACCACCATGAATCCATGCCATCTTTTTGGTTTGCCAATTGGTCCATTTTCACTTGATCAAGATCAAGCTCTGAAAAATACAGTGTTAACTTTTACTCTTGTATATATTTAATTCCCTTAAAAAGCCTATGAACAAAGCTAGTGGAGATAATGGAATTCCAGTTGAGCTATTTCAAATCCTAAAAGATGATACTGTTAAAAGTGCTGCACTCAACATGCCACCAAATTTGGAAAACTGAGCAGTGGCCACAGGACTGGAAAAGATCAGTTTTCATTTTAATCCCAAAGAAGGGCAAGTCACAGAATATTCAAACTACTGCAAAAAGTGCACTCATTTCACATGCTAGCAAGGTAATGCTCAAAATCCTTCAAGCTAGGCTTCAACGGTAAATGAACTGAGAACTTCCAGATGTGCAAGTTGGATTTAGAAAAGGCAGAGGAACCAGAGATCAAATTTCCAACATCCACTGGATCATAGAAAAAGCAAGGGAATTCCAGTAAAACATGTGCTTCAATGACTGTGATAAAGCCTTTGACTCTGTGGATCACAAAAAACTGGAAAATCCTTCAAGAGATGGGAATACCAGACCACTTTATCTGTCTCCTGAGAAACCTGTATGCAGGTTGAGAAGCAACAGTTTAGGACCAGGTATGGAACAACAGACTGGTTCTAAATTGGGAAAGGAGTACTTCAAGGCTGTATATTGTCACCTTGCTTATTTAACTTATATGCAGAGTACATCATGCGAAGTGCCAGACTGGATGAAGCACAAGAGGAATCATGATTGCCAGGAGAAATATCAATAATCTCATATATGCAGATGACACCATCCTTATGGCAGAAAGTGAAGAAGAACTAAAGGGCCTCTTGATGAAAGTGAAAGAGGAGAATGAAAAAGTTGGCTTAAAACTCAATATTCAGAAAACTAAGATCATGGCATCCAGTCCCATCACTTCATGGCAAATAGGTGGGGAAAAAATAGAAACAGTGAGAGACTTTATTTTGGGGGCTCCAAAATCACTGCAGATGGTGGCTGCAGTCCTGAAATTAAAAAGACGGTTGTTCCTTGGAAGAAAAGTTATGACCAACGTAGACAGCATATTAAAAAGCAGAGACATTACTTTGCCAACAAAGGTCTATCTAATCAAAGCTATGGTTTTTCCAGTAGTCATGTATGGATGTGAGAGCTGGTCTATAAAAAAATCTGAGCACAGAAGAATTGATGCTTTTGAACTGTGATGTTGGAGAAGACTCTTGAGAGTCTCTTGGACTGCAAGGAGATCCAACCACTCCATCCTAAAGGAAATCAGTTCTAAATATTCACTGGAAGGACTGATGATGAAACTGAAACTCCAATCCTTTGGCCACCTGATGCAAAGAACTGACTCTTTGGAAAAGACCCTGATGCTGGGAAAGATTGAAGGCAGGAGGAGAAGGGGATGACAGAGGATAAGATGGTTTGATGGCATCACTGATGTGATGGACATGAGTTTGAGCAAGCTCCGGGAGTTGGTGATGGACAGGGAAGCCTGGCATGCTGCAGTCAATGGGGTCGCAAAGAGTTGGATGTGACTGAGCAAATGAGCTGAACTGAAAAAAAACCTAGAGCACTGAAAACATAAAATTTTTTTAAATGAGGGACTAAAAAGCACATCTTTCTGTGGTTTTTAAATGCTATGCTGGTAGGAAAGTTAGATTAAAAATAAAATTTTGCACACTCCTAGAACTCCCAAATTAACCGAATTTCTTTTCATAGGGTAGGCATATTCAGCATATAAATCAATGGTCAAAATCTGGTCTTTAGTGACTTTGAAAATAGACATAAAAATGCATATTTTACATTTTGAAAAGTCTTTAATTGACTAGTAGAGCCATGGAAAAAGGAGATTAGAAAGTTTTTCAGCTGCATAAGATTTTCAATGAGTTCCCCAAGGATGTGGGTGGATATCTTTGATTTTAAGATTGAGCCGATCAGTAAGAAAAAAAGTTGTGTCAGACATTAGAACCTGATTTCTATTATCTAGCTTTTATGCAATTCATTTCCTCTCTGAATTGAAAAAAAATAATTATAATATCTTGGTTAATGAGAGCAGTGTTACGTTTGAAAGGCTAGAGCTGGAGATCTTCGAGGAAGAGCAGCTGGTGGCCAAGCCAGGCTTCATAAGGCTACTTTGTATTGATGGGGTCACTAGGGCCTGCAGTCCAGTAATTTCAGTTCATCAGATTCAATCAGACTCAGAGAGACTGCCGCAAACTAACAAACTCCTAATTCTCTGAGGTCGAGGATGGGAGGAGGGAGCACAAATATCTGCCTTTCCTTCCTCACCAAATCCTATGAAATCATCACAGTGTTACTTTAAAAGGAAATAAATATACAATAGTATGGGGAAACAATTTTTTAAAAAAGTATTCAATAATGAGCCAGAAATTTGGAATGATTCCTGAAGTGAAGTTGCTCAGTCGTGTCCGACTCTTTGCTACCCGACGGACTGTAGCCCACCAGGCTCCTTGGTCCATGGGATTTTCCAGGCATGAATACTGGAGTGGGTTGCTATTTCTTTCTCCAGGGGATCTTCCTCACCCAGGGATCAAACCCAGGTCTCCTGCATTGTAGGCAGACACTTTACCGTCTGAGCTACCAGGAAGCCCCGGAATGATTCCTGATTCCTAAAAGAGTCATATTTAAGAGAAATTTAAAACCTTATAGAACATAACCGCTCAAAACACATATAAAAGAGGAATCATAGCATTGAAGGAACTGGCTTGAAGGGAGGGAGCTCCATGCTTAGAACTAATATAATTCATGAATTCATTCTTTCATTCAACAAATATTAAGCATCTATTATGTGTTAGGCAGTGTTCTAGGCATTTTGTCACATCAGTAAACAAAATTAAGTTCTTGTCCTCTCCTGTTGTGGAGCATAGGCTCTAGGGGGCGTGGGCTCAGTAGTTATGGCTTGCAGGATTTACAGCACTGGCTCAGTAGCTGTGGTACACAGGCTCAGCTGCTCCACGGCATGTGGGATCTTTCTGGACCAGGGATCGAACCCATGTCTCCTGCACTGGCAGGTGGATTCTTAACCACTAGACCACCAGGGAAGACCAAGTCTACCTTAATGTTATAGTTGCCTATTTTGACCATTTTTCTCCTAAATAACTTTTGGTATGACAAGTGTCAAATGATTACTGAAAGTCTAAAAAAATAACCCAACTGTAATGGAGTACACTATACTCACATCTTGCAGGTACACTATCTCTCCATTTTCCCAGACCAATCAGACCTTAAACAAAAGGACATACAAAAAGAGTTATACTTCATCTGTGTATTTACACTGAGTTGGTCTTGCGCTGACCTTCATATCCCTGTCTCTTGAGGCTACATCCATGCTTTATACTCCAATCTCTTGGTAGTCCCAAGCACAGGCATTTGTATTCCTGGCCTCTGTTCACAGGTCTCCTGATGCTGACTCACCAGCCCAATATTAATCTAGGAAACAGGCCCTTCTATTCCTGTCCAAACTAACAACACAGTTCAAGGATTCTTCTTTGACTACATTTCACAGATTTGGTTTGCCTTCTATCTTTCTCCTTCAAAAGGTATCTAGCAGCATTGGACCTACTTTCCAAATTTAAGTCTTTACACGTTCCTTTCAAAATAACAATTCTCTAGCTAAAAATTTATCTAACATACACACCACCATGAATCCATGCCATCTTTTTGGTTTGCCAATTGGTCCATTTTCACTTGATCAAGATCAAGCTCTGAAAAATACAGTGTTAACTTTTACTCTTGTATATATTTAATTCCCTTAAAAAGCCTATGAACAAAGCTAGTGGAGATAATGGAATTCCAGTTGAGCTATTTCAAATCCTAAAAGATGATACTGTTAAAAGTGCTGCACTCAACATGCCACCAAATTTGGAAAACTGAGCAGTGGCCACAGGACTGGAAAAGATCAGTTTTCATTTTAATCCCAAAGAAGGGCAAGTCACAGAATATTCAAACTACTGCAAAAAGTGCACTCATTTCACATGCTAGCAAGGTAATGCTCAAAATCCTTCAAGCTAGGCTTCAACGGTAAATGAACTGAGAACTTCCAGATGTGCAAGTTGGATTTAGAAAAGGCAGAGGAACCAGAGATCAAATTTCCAACATCCACTGGATCATAGAAAAAGCAAGGGAATTCCAGTAAAACATGTGCTTCAATGACTGTGATAAAGCCTTTGACTCTGTGGATCACAAAAAACTGGAAAATCCTTCAAGAGATGGGAATACCAGACCACTTTATCTGTCTCCTGAGAAACCTGTATGCAGGTTGAGAAGCAACAGTTTAGGACCAGGTATGGAACAACAGATTGGTTCTAAATTGGGAAAGGAGTACTTCAAGGCTGTACTCCTTGTCTTGGCCTGCTCCTAAGACCTGCTGGATTAGAATTTGATTTTAATAGAACATCAAATTCAGGAAGCACTGATCTATAATAAAGGATAAGAAACTGCTGCCTAGATTAGAGCATAATCTCTAGGCAAAAAGAATCATGCTTGACTAATCTGATTGTCACCCTGCTTATTTCACTTATATGTAAAATACATCACGTGAAATACCAGGCTGGATGAAGCACAAGTTGGAATCATTGCTGGGAGAAATATCATCAGATATGCAGATGATACCACTCTAATGGTAGAAAGCAAAGAGGAACTAAAGAGCCTCTTGGTGAGAGTTAAAGAGCAGAGTGAAAAAGCTGGCTTAAAACTCAACATTCAGAAAATGAAGATCACGGCATCCAGTCCCATCACTTCACAGCAAGTAGATGGGGAAAAAGTGGAAACAGTGACAGCTTTTATTTTCTTGGGGTCCAAAATCAATGAGGATCAATGGGGACAGAGACTGCAGCCAAGAAATTAAAGACACTTGTTCTTTGGAAGAAAAGCTATGACAAACAAAGACAGCATATTAAAAAGCAAAGATGTCCCTTTGCAAAGTTCCATATAGTCAAAGCTATGGTTTTTCCAGTAGTCATGTACGGATGTTGAGAGTTGGATCATAAGGAAGGCTAAGTGCTAAAGAACTGATGCTTTTGAACTGTGGTGCTGGAGAAGATTCTTGAGAGTCTCTTGGACAGTAAGGAGATCTAAACAGTCAATCCTAAAGGAAATAAACCCTGAATATTCATTGGAAGGACTGATGCTGAAGCTGAAGCTCCAATACTTTGGCTACCTGATGTGAAGAGCAGACTCTTTAGAAAAGATCCTTTTGCTGGGAAAGATTAAAGGAAAGAGGAGAAGGGGACAACAAAGAACAAGATGGGTTGATGGCATCACTGACTCAGTAGACATGAACTTGAGCATACTCTGGAAGATAATGAAGGACAGGGAAGCCTGACATGCTGCAGTTCACGGGGTCACAAAGTGTCAGACACAATTTAGGGACTGAATAATAACAACAAAAAGCCTTAACAGATGAGTCAAGCATGATTCTTTTTGCCTAGAGACTATGCTGTAATCTGGGCAGCAATATCTTTTATTACAGATCAGTGCTTCCTGAATTTAATGTTCTATTAAAATCAAATTCTGATCCAGCAGGTCTTAGGAGGAGGCCATGATTATGCATTTCTAACAAGCTTCCAAGTGATGCTCTGATGTTGTCTATAGAGTATGTGGTTACAGATCTCATCATGTACAGCAGTAAAACTCACCAGTTTTCAGATGTTACTGAGGTCCTCCCAGGAATTTTCTTAAGAGGTCAAAGTCTCACTATAACTGCAGTACGCTGGTAGAGTCAATGCTCATGTTTTGGCCAGCAGTTCCACCACTGCATCCACAAGTTCACTCAAAAATCTTATGCATGTGTATCACTGGGTCCCAACTCCCCCACCCACCTCCACAGTCTGTCAATTAAACCTGTTTCACATTATTTGTATTGCTATCCATTAGACATACTTAATCCTCTGGTTTGAAAGAACAATGTGTAAATGTGACTAACTCTCACATTAACTCCCCCTGCAACCTTTCTTCATAAACTTTACAAATTAAACTATTTCTCTAATTTTAGATACTGCATAGGAGCGCTGGAGGTTTGGAGCAACTTTTGCTAACAAACAGAATTTATTTAAAATGAGAGCTAGCAATTGAAAAAAAAACTTTATTTCTAAACCAAAAGATTAAAAGTTACAATGTAACCACTGAATGTTAAATGCTCAGGAGTAATAGTCATCCACAGGTTACCCTTATATCAGAGCAATGTAGAAGGTATCATTTTCTTTACAAACTTCTTTCTCTTTACACAGATTATGAGTTTCAGGTCAATAGCAATACAGTAAGAGTTGAAATGACCTCTACAGGAAAGGTAGAATTGAAGTTATGTGTCTAAATGATAGATGTTCCAAAGTCAGATCTAAGTAATTTTCTAACTCACTATTATGTCTCTTTCCTCCCTAATAAATTCTATCATCAAGACAATCTTATGTTCTTTGTACTACTTCCAGGATTCAAGATTTATGGAAATGATGCACTGAAACTGAGTAGACCAAGATCCTCAGAGATGATGTGAAATCTTAATTACTTAATCAGCAGCTCAATGGAAGCTTGGGCACCCAACAGAGATTTACAGAGAATCAAAAGAGTATGTGTGCCACCATGGGGAAAGCAGATTCCCACAATCATTCCTTAGACTTGGAGAATCTGGGGACATGTAACAGGCTAAGATGTACTAGGGGGCAGGGAAGTAACAAGGTAACCATTTCATCCATTCAATACTCTGCAGTCTATGAGGTGCTATGGGAGACAGCAGAGGATAAGTCAGGTAAAATTTCTCCCTCATGGGGCTTATATCCTATTTGTTACCTAGATCCAGACTTCTCCTTGGTTTTCCTTAAGTAATCTTACTACTTAACTATTATAGAGTCTGTGATTTATACTAGAATTCATAAACTCAAATGCCTAAAAGGCCAGCCATAAATCAAATTGATTTAAGTCCACAGGACATGGTAATGTTTGGCAATTCCTGGCCTAAAGGTAATCACTTTTTTTTTTTTTACTTAGTATTTTGGGGTAAGTGTCCATACCTGAAGGCTTTATGGTCTAGATTTCTATAAACAGATTCAACTGCTGGTAAATTTTTAATAAAATTTAAATGTAATCATAAAAAGTGATTACACACATAATAAACACGACTCCTCCTATCTTTAGACCTTTTTTATGAAAATAAATTCACAAATTTATCCAATCAGTCCTGTAATCTATTTTTGATAAATAAACAAACAAAACAAAAAACAACTTAGTGGAAAAATATAAAAAGATGTCTAGAAAGCCTGGGTTCTAGTCCTCTTTTTGGTGACTTTCTATATGGTCTAGGACAAACTGTAATCTTCCAGAAACTCCTCTCAGGATTATTTTGAGATGCTAAGGAGATGTATATGTAGGTGCTATATTCTGGAAATGCAGGGACAGCGAGCTTCCTGGTGTCTTTTCTCATAAGGTCACCAACTCCATCACAAGAAACCCACTCTCTGACCTCATCTAAACCTAATTATCTCCCAAAGGCCCCATCTCCAAATACTATCAACACTGGGTGTTGGTGCTTCAACATATGAATTTTGGGAGGACACAATTCAGTTCACTACAGCAGCTAAGCATGTCTCTGATAGGTTGGGTAGGAGAACACAACTACTTTCATCAGGAATTTGACAGAGAAGGGATTAAAGAAGATTCTTTGAGTTGGTATAGTATATCAAAGGAAGGATGATTACAGCAAGAAAGTTTTCTGCTGGAGATCCTGATGATAACTTCAGGAAGGAGACAGATGGGCCCAGGCTGAAGAGTTTCACCCCTGTGTACAGAAACTGCATAAAATCATGATGACTGAGGAGGCTGGGACCTACCTAGATAAGAGTTAAAGATTCCATATTCCACTTTCTCAAAGTCAAGGAGACTTCTGTGACTACACATGTACAGAAAGGCTCTTTTAAGGTCAAAAAGGGAGGGGCCACTACCCCATTTTAAGTGATGTCAACTACCCATAGGCCTCTTTGCTAGAATCCAGCTTGGCTAAGAGATGCACATGGACACAGGGGAGGACCCTGAGATATACCAGATACAGACTCAGAATACAGACTCAGAACCAAGAAAAGCAAGATAATTAGCCAAAGGAAACCCTGAAGAAATGCCGCATAAAAGTGCCTCAAACCCACCACGAGGGCATGACTCTCTGAGCCCACCCGTATGTCCACGTGCCCTTTTCCTCCTAGTAGTCACTTCACTTGTTTCACCACTTTCCACTTCTATGTGGAAATTCATTTGTATACAACTGACAGGACAGGGCCTGGCCACTGGCCACTGGCTCTGGTGGGTTAGTGGTAGGACTCTCTCTAGTGCTGGTCTAGCAGCAGCACTCTCTGCTGCCCAACCTCCATCTCTGGCCAGGAATGGAGATCCTGCCTCAAGTCACTGCAGGCTGAGACCACCTAAGATCAACACGACAATTCAAATGATTTGAAGCAATGAAAACATGAATAGAACTTTGATAAAACACTATGAGAATGACTCGGGATTCTTCAGAGAACTTTGAAACAATGTTAGAAAACAGATCCAGGCTACATTTTACTCATTCTCTTTGAAACAGAACTTTGAGACAGTCGGGGCTAGGGGTGGAAGTTGGACTGAGGAAAGAGAAATGAAATATGGAATTATGGCAAAGACAAGAGAGAAGCAACTATCTGCCAGACACTCTTTCCATGTCTAGACTCAAATGTTTAACGGGTTTAGAAGTCATTAAAACAGCCAGACGTGCTGTAGCTTAAGCAAGACACACAGTAAGGTCATTCAGATGTTAAAGGGCCTTTCCAATACTAAACCGTCTGCCTCTTCTACAAAGATATGACACTTTCTGGAGGTTAAGTGTTGCTTCTAGAAGAAGATGATGATCCTGTTCTAACATAACCAAGAGAAAAGAGGCCCCACTGGGCCAGCTTAAAAGCCCAGAAAAAAGAAATGAAATGATTAAGTTGGCATCATTCATTCAAATGAACTCAAGAAAGGCTACCAGAGCTGTAAAAGTAGGGAAGAGTAGTAAACAAAGGCGTTAGGGAGAAAATGGTACAGCAACAATAAAAGTTAAAGTAGAGAAGAAAAGGAACTAGGTATCCAGCAAACAGAAGAGAGAGCTCCCTGCTGAGAAAAAGGATGTGAGATTTATTTGAGTTCCTCAGAAAAGGAAAGGAACAAGAGATCATTTCAGGAAATTAAAGGAAGAAAGAGTGAAGAAGTAAACAAATCCACTGAGAAATCAATAAGAAACAGAAAATCAATACTACTAGTTGGCACTAAAACAGGTCTTTTCAACTTAAAAGCATATTGTCAAGTTTATCACAGTTACCAGCACAGCTCCTTGCATATAAGAGGTGTACACTATTTGTGGAGTGAAAGAATGTTATGAAGTCCCCATAACAACCCTGCAACCAGGGAGTACTGAACTCAAACATTAATATACTGAAATATGACAAAACACATACATGTAATATGAAAAGAATAACATCTAGAATATGGGAGAGACAAACTAGCTACAATTTAGAACTGGGACAAATTTTAGACTTGTGAAGCACTTGAAATTAAGTGAAGTTTGTTTACATTTTTCTTGTGAGAGGCATTCGAGCTTTTAATAAGAATTTCGATGTGAATTTACTAAGAATTTTAGGGAGGGGGGTTCAGGATGAGGCAACACCTGTGTATCTGTGGCTGATTCATGTTGATGTATGGTAAAAACCATCACAATATTGTAAAGTAATTATTCTACTAAAATAAATTAATTAAAAAAGAATTTCAGTGTGAGTTTATGAGCAACTGATGTACTTATTATTAAATTATTAATTTGCATTCAGAAAGGATAGGTGGGAATTTATACACATGTATATATTCTTACAATTAGCTTAAGAAGTTCAAATAAAAATGAGTGCAAAACCACTAAAAAATTTCATACCTAGGTTATAATTTTATGTGTATATATACACTATTTGAATTAACTTTTGGATACATCTAATTACAAAGTAAACAACATCTCAAAGATTCAGACCAACACTACTATTTTGTTATTCTCTTTATATTCTACTCCCCACATGCCATCCCTAACAATTTTTAGATACACTCCCTCATTCATGTTCCTAATACCGTCTAGCAGTTATGAAAACACCAAGGACACTTCAGGCTCTAAATCTGGTTTTTCAATAAGTGTTAAAGACACTCTCACACTGAATACATTCACTAGTAGTAATTCTTTAAACTGGAGAGTAAGCAAAATACACTATTTCAGAAAGTTACACATTCTAATGGAAAGAACTAGACAGGCATACACCACAGAAATTCTATATAAAGCTCATAAAAGCTTCCAACTTGAAACTCCCTGCGGGAAATCTACAAGAAACAAAAACTGAAACAGACAACACCAGTGCCCTGCCCAACCACTTACTGAAGCTCCAACTACTTGCTGTTTAAGACACTATTACGTTTCTCTAATTATGAAAACAAACTTGAGGACACATATTTGTTATTGTTACTTAACTGGCTCTCCTCGCCTTTACACTAGGCAGAGAACTGAAAACCAATAAAAGAATTACTCCGGTGTGTTCCTTAAAATATTATTTTGAATCATTATATTACCAAAAAACCCCAGAATGAAATCAAATGAACCCTAAGAAGGAGCAGAAACACTGGAGGTGGGGGCGGGGTAATCTTAGGCTATCTAGGTTGGTCATAACTTTCCTTCCAAGGAGTAAGTGTCTTTTAATTTCATGGCTGCAATCAAATCAGGTCACCTTCTCCCAAATCGCTGTGATCTAGGCCACTGATGTTTCTCTCCTCCAAACTGGTTTCAGTTTCCACTCCCCACAGACCATTATCCACCCAGCTGTCCTGGAGAGATCTTTTTGAAAATGTAAATCAGATCATGTCACTCCTAAACACACTTGGAACAAAATAAAACTCTACTCTGGGCAACGTTTGTGTAACATCGTCCCTGCCTTCTTCTGTGACCCCATCTTCATGATTTTTTCCATGCTTGGTTTAAGCTGCGTGGGCCCCCTTTATTTCTTCTGGTCTTTGTACTGGTAGTTCTCCCAGCTGGAATGCTCTTCTCTCTGAATACGCAGCACTCTGGCATTCACTTAGCAGCTTAAATGTCATTTTCTCAGAAGGAACTTCTTGACATAATCTAAAGTAACCACCCAGTCACTGTCATATCACATGATTTATTTAAATTCTCTGCATAGCACTTTTCACTCTTGCATTCTCTTTTTTACCTCTTCATTTATTTATGATTGATTCCCATTTGATAGAAAGGAGTATCTTTGATTTGTTCACTCCTCTATCCATTACAACATTTGGCATAAAGTTGGTCCTCAGATACTTGTTGGATGAATATTCAATACCAAACACTGTATACAATGCTGTCCCTGCCATCCCACAGCTCAGGGTTTAGGGAAGGACAGAGATGTGTGAGCAGATAGTTCAAAGTGACTAATGACTCTTTTGTTTGCACTAGATGCTATGGGAGTATCAAAGGAACACTTAAAGGGGTGCCAGGAAAAATGTCAACTTAAGCTGAGTCTAGAAGACTGAGTTAATTTTAGCCAGGCAATGGGTAGGGGAAGGGGGGAGACTTCCAGGAAGAGTGAACCATTAGTGTCAAAGCCAAAGGTGACATTGGAGGAACTGCAAAACTCAGGCTTGGCTGGAGTTATGGGTGATGATAGATGAAGTGAGAGAAGAAGGCAGAGGCCAAATCACAAACAGATGGGAGAATCCTGCTTGGAATTTTAGGCTTCAGCTAGTTGGTGGTGAAAAGTGCAGTGATGGACAATTTAAAAGCTCACTGTGGTGGTAGACAGAGTGGCAGATGGATTGAAACAGGGCAATAGTAGAAGCCAGGAGAACTGTTAGACAACAGAGAAGCCTGGCAGGCTACAGTGTATGGGGTCACAAGAGTCAGACATGACTTAGCAACTAAACCAACACCACCACCACCGCCAGTAACCTAACCCAGGCAGGGATAGTGAGGGCCTGAACTGAGACAGAGTGGCAGAAGAAATGGAAAGGAGAGGGAGGTGGTGGATCCAAAGACTCGAGGCAGGATTTGGTGTAACTGAGGGGACATGGGAGATGAGGAGAGGGATGGTTCTCAGGACCCTGCCCTGTGTCTTTTATTGCGATGATCATCACAACAGACGGAAGAGAATGAGGATGGGAGAGGAGGAAGAAATAATTTTGAACTTGAGTTTGAAATGTTCGTAGGACATTCTATTGCAAATATCTGTAGGTTAATGGCTAAGTCTGAGACTTAGTGGCACAATGAGGCCAGAACTCAGGTCTCCTGTCTGTCAATTTGAGTCTCTTCACATTTTCTAGCTGCCTAGGGCAAGTCAGATTTCCCTTTTGCAAAATGACTGTGATTAGATGACTTCATCTCTAAATATTCCCTTCTGCCCATAATGGCCCTTTGCCTGTGAATCTCCAGGGTGGCTCCTGAGGCTATCTGAAAAATCTCTGGTTTTCCTGCCTGGAAACTCCTGTCCCAGAGTTATGCCATTTTTCTTTCTTCTCAGCTGGGGAAAAATTTGTACCTGCATTCAAAGAACCTGTGGTATAGGCTAGTGCTTGTGCAGTCTCTCTTTATCTGCTTTAGTTTTTTTTTCAGCTGAAAGATGGACAGTAAAACCTGTTCTGACTGTCTCATATGAGTATTGTAAAAATTACAGGATTTGTCTTTTGAGTGTAATTACTCCATTTTTTTAAAACAAAAAAGTAGGGAGAGGAGGAGAAAAAAATAAAAGGCTATGCTTTGCAGTGTTAGCGCTGTTTGTCATAATTCTTCTGCCAGAATTTTTTCTCATTGGTCAAAGCCCCTGTTCATGATGAAGGAAAATGGAAGGGTTAATGGAAATTTAAAAACAGTTTAATAACTTTACTATTGGAATGACTATTAAAGGATTTGGAGCATACCTCTGTTACACAGTTAACTACCTTGGAAGAGTCAGGTAGGATTAAAGTTATGTTGGATAACTTTTAGTCAATATTTTTCTTCTCTAGATTAACTATGTATAAAAACTCATTATGGAAAACAAATATTAATTAAAGATTGTTTTAATTTCTAAATATATTGAATTAATGAAATTTATTTCCCAATGATAAAAGACAGAATGCCATTGGTTGTCAGAATCTTTCTGTGTTCTAGGAAATGGATAGGAACTATAGGCCCCATTTTACAAACGTGCTAGGTGAAGCAAAGGAGGAGGAGCTAACTCTGTCTCCTACCCTAGTTCACTAGAGATCATTCATACAACCTGTAATTTCCTGGTACTTCCACAGTGTTTCTTACTCAGAGGACATTGATGAAATTTTGGTCATGAGCCCCAAACACTTCCTGGGGCAATCTAGATCATTGCTATAGTATAGAGCAATGATTCTCAGGGCTTCCCTGTGGCTCAGGTGGTGAAGAATCTCCCTGCAATGCAGGAGACCCGGGTTGGATCTCTGGGTCAGGAAGATCCCCTGGAGAAGGAAATGGCAATTCACTCCAGTATTCTTGCCTGGAGATTTCCATGGGGCCGCAAATAGTCTGACACAACTGAGCGACTAACACACACACAGTGATTCTCAATCTTGATTATTTTTATCAGAATCACACAGGAGAGCTTTAAAGGATACTGATGTCTGAGTCCCACGACTCCCCTTACCCCATGCAGATCTTATATTTAATTGGTCTGGATGTAGTCTGTGTATCATAATTTTTAAAACTCCTCAGGTGGTTCTAATATGAATATAAGGTTGAGAAGCTTTGGCTTATTCGATGATTTTAAAACATGGCCTCTTGAACACTTGAGGCAGTATCAACTTGAACACAGTATCAACACTACCTGGGAACTGTGAGAAATGAGAATTCATCCAGATCTGCAGAATCAGAAACTCAGAGAAGGGCCTAGCAATCCGTGTTTTAACAAGCACCCTAAGCGATTCTGATGCATGTTGAAGTTTGAGAACTATTGGTTATAGAGCAACACCCCTACAGCTGCCTGCATATTAGAATCAGATGTAAAATAAAAAAGCAAACCCTGTTCTCCAATACTAATCAAACTGAAAGAAATAAATAGATACATCTATGATTATTGTTAAAGATTTCAACTCTTCTCTCTCAATTATTGAAAGAGTAGGCAGAAAATCAGTAAATACAGAAGACTTGGTCAAGATTATCAACCAACTTGACCTAACTGGCATTTATAAAACACTCCACCCAACATATGCATAATACATATGATTTTCAAGTCTACATGGGACCATTTGGTCATAAAACAAATCTCAATAAAGTTCCAAATAATCCAAGTGTGTTCTTTGCCTACACAGAATTAGATTAGAAATTAATAACAGAAAGATACCATGAAGATTTTCAAATAATTAGAAAATAACCACACTTTTCTAAATTATCCATGAGCCAAAGGAGAAATCACAAGGAATTAAGAAAATATTTTGAACTAAAGGAAAATGTAAATATGACATGCCAAAAGTTGTGGGGTGCTTAAAAGAAATTTGTAGCACTTATAATAGAATGGTATAAACATTTAAAATCAATAACCTAAACTTCTATTTTAATAAACTAGAAAAGAAGAGCAAATTAAATCCAAGGTGAGCAGAAGAAAGGAACTTAAAATATCTCAGCAGAAATCAACAAAATAGTAAACAAAGAAACAGACAAACAAAAAATGAGAGAATTAGTAAAGCCAAAAGACTGGCTTTTTGAGAAAACTGATGAGATGAAAAAACTAAAATATGGAAGATCCAAATTATCAGGCATGATAAAAGGAATATTACTAATGATCCTAAAGACATTAAAAGGATAACATGTAAATATTATGAACAACTTTATACCAGTAAGTTTGACCACCTAAGTGAAATGGGGAAACTTTGAAAAACAAACTACTCAAAAATAAATAGATCTTTTTAAAAATTTGAATTTGTCACCAAAAGCCCTCCCACAAAGAAAACTTCAGGCTCATGTGGCTTCAAGAGTGAACTTTACCAAACATTTGAGGAAGAAATAATATCAATTCTATGCAAACACTTTAAAAAACTTGAAGAGAGGGTAATACTTCCCAATTCATATTTTGAATCCAGCATACCCTAATACCAAAACACAAGCACATACATCAATGAGAGGGAATAGAGTCCATAATTAGACCTACACATATATGGCCAATTGATTTTTTACAAAGGTGCTAAGGCACTTCTGTGGGGGTAAGGATAATCATTTCAACAAACAACTGGTGTTAGAAAAATTTAGTATCCACACCTCCTAAAACAAAACTCTCCCCAAAGTGAAGCTCAGTTTTTAACTCATGACATGTTCTAAATTTAACATGAAATACATCATAGACCTAAATGCAAAAGACTAAAACCAAAAAATTTCCAAGAGAAAATCTTTTTCTCTGGTACCTTTTGTTAGGCAAAGATTTTTAAAATAAAACAAAAACCTAGAAACTATAAAAGATAAAAAACTGATAAATTAGACTTTATCAGATGAAAATTTTCTTCTCTTTGAAAGATAATGTTAAGAGAAGTTAAGGCTAGCCACAGACTAGGGGGAAATATTTGTAAAACATATCCAACAAAGGACATATCCAGGATATATAAGAAGCTCTCATATCTCAATAATTAAAACTCAAAAGCCCAACTGAAAAATGAAGAAAATATTTGAACAGTTTACCAAAGAGAGAAAAATATGCTTGTATAAGCAGATAAGAACATGAAAAGATGCCCAACATCATTAGCTATTAGAGAAATACAAATTTTAAAAAGTAAATACCTACTAAAATGGCAAAAATTTAAAAACTGACCATACGAGGTATTGGCAATGATATGGAGAAAGCAGAACTCTCATACACTGCTGATGGGAATGTAATATGGTGCAGTGACTTTGGAAAACTGACAGTTTCTTACAAAGTTAAGCATATACCTACTGTACGATCCAGCCATTTCATTCCTAGATGTTTACACAAGAAAGCATTCAGTTCAGTTCAGTTGCTCAGCCGTGTCCGACTCTTTGCGACTCCATGAATCACAACACTCCAGCCTCCCTGTTCATCACCATCTCCCGGAGTTCACTCAGACTCACGTCCATCGAGTCCGTGATGCCATCCAGCCTCTGTCGTCCCCTTCTCCTCCTGCCCCCAATCACTCCCAGCATCAGAGTCTTTTCCAATGAGTCAACTCTTCACATGAGGTGGCCAAAGTACTGGAGTTTCAGCTTTAGCATCATTCCCTCCAAAGAAATCCCAGGGCTGATCTCCTTCAGAATGGACTGGTTGGATCTCCTTGCAGTCCAAGGGACTCTCAAGAGTCTTCTCCNCTACTGGAGTTTCAGCTTCAGCATCAGTCTTTCCAATGAATATTCACAACTGATTTCCTTTAGGAAGGACTGGTTGGATCTCCTTGCAGTCCAAGGGACTCTCAAAGAGTGTTCAACATCACAGTTCAAAAGCATCAATTCTTCGGCACTCAACTTTCTTTCTAGTCCAACTCTCACATCCATACATGACTATTGGAAAATCATAGCTTTGACTAAATGGACCCTGGGTGGCAAAATAATGTCTCTGCTAGACAAGGTTGGTCATAACTTTTCTTCAAAGGAGCAAGATCTTTTAATTTCATGGCTGCAGCCACCATCTGCACTGATTTTGGAGCCCCAAAACATAAAGTATGTCACTGTTTTCACTGTTTCCCCATCTACTTGCCATGAAGTGATGGGACCAGATGCCATGATCTTAGGTTTTTGAATGTTGAGTTTTAAGCCGACTTTTTCACTCTCCTCTTTCACTATCATCAAGAGGCTCTTTAGTTCTTTGCTTTCTGCCATAAGTGTGATGTCATCTGCATATCTGAGGTTATTGATATTTCTCCCAGAAATCAAGCTTGTGCTTCATCCAGTCCAGCTTGTGTTTCATCCAGCCCAGCATTTCTCATGATGTACTCTGCATATAAGTTATATAAGCAGGGTGACAATATACANCTGTATTATTATTTGTTTCCTCCTTCATTCCTGATTTTATTTGAGTGTTATTATCTGAAATTTAATCTTTGTATTGGTACACGTGCTCCATTCTTCTTGCTCCTTCTTGTAGCAGAATTCTTAAGCTTTTTTGTCTTCTCTGGTTCTTACCAGTCACTAGGCTGCCTAGTGAAAACCTCCCTACTGTTTTCCAGAAGATGGCATTAAATTCAAGTTTGTGGTTTCTCCTTGCCTGCTGATAGTGGCCTGTCTTCTGAATGCTCCCGGTCTATCTGGAGCTCTCTATAAATGTTTTGTGTGGAAGTACATACCAGTAAGGGCTTCCCTGGTGGCTCAGACAGTAAAGAATCTGCCTGCCATGCAGGAGACCCGGGTTTGATCCCTGGGTTGGAAAGATCCCCTGGAGAAGGGCATGGCAACCCACTCCAGTACTCTTGCCTGGAGAATTCCTATGGACAGAGGAACCTGACAGGCTACAGTCTATGGGGCTGCAAAGAGTAGGACATTACTGAGTGAGTAAGCACAGCTCAACACACCAGTAATCAGTACAGAGTTGAGGAAGGTGTGGGTTTAGCACTTGAGGCCTTGGAGGTGCCCCATGGGTCTGATAGACTGATTCCTGGGTTCGGTACTCCCAGAGGCTTAGGTAGACTTCCTGCTGAGTGCATTCAGAAGGAATGAAGTCCCTTCTTTGCTTCTTTCCCAATCTCCTCCCTTATCTCAGCCATGGAGGTCCCACCTCAGTTCTCTGGGTGTTGATGGAGAGAAATAGGTTGCTCCAGCCACTTCCTGCACAGCTAGGGTAGCCAGGCACTCATACTCACAGCTATCCTTTTTCCCCAGGGAGAATTCACCTCCTGGTTGGATAAGTTTCCCCTCCCCCAACTCCCACACACATTCCCTACCCACTCCCCCAGGCACAATGTTTCCTTGTGAGGGATGGGAGAACTGGGAAAGTTTCTCTTACCCTCACCTTCACAGAAACCAAATTTTTTTTTTTTTTCTAGAATAGTGTGCTGGAATCTCTTCTTGGGAAAAACTGTACTTTTGCAAATTCTCTCTCATGCATTAATATCTACCCAGGGCAGCACTCTCCAGCATTTTTCCTGGCTATACTGAGAGAGGTCTGGGTAGGTTTTCTGGCTTCCCAGTTCCACAGCCCATACCAAGGTCTGTCTGCCTATTATTGAATCCACAGGTGGGCATGACTCATCCAAGATTCCTTGGCAATATGGTGCTAGATCTCACAACACCCACAGAGGCCCTTATGTTCATGGATGGGATATTTCATTGTTTGAAAGTGAAAGTGTTAATCTCTCAGTTGTGTCTGACTCTTTGCTACGCTATGGACTATAGCCCACAAGTCTCCTCTGTCCAGGGAATTCTCAGGTAAGAATACTGGAGTGCAGTCAGTATTCTGCCATTCCCTTCTCCAGGGCATCTTCTTGACCTAGGGGTCAAACCTGTGTCTCCCCCACCACAGGTAGATTCCTTAACATCTGAGCCACTGGGGAAATCCATTTCATTGTTTAAAATGGAGGATATAAAGGAGAACTGTCTTATACCACCATGATGCTGACACTGTTCCTAGGCAGCATGTCTAATGGTCTTGCTTAGAGACACTTAAGCAGCTGCAGTCAGATTGATCTTGGGTGACCTCAGCCTGCAGTGGCTTGGAGTGGGGCTTTGATTCCCAGCCAGAGATTAAGATCAGGTCACAGTAGTGAAAACACCAGATCCTAGCCACTAGACCAGTCATCAGTGACAAAGGCCGTGACTCTTTTGACTGTGCAAAAAAGAACTTCTAAAAAGATAGGAAATAATGAAGCAAATATTTATTAAGAGAAAAAACTACAGTGTATGTGGATAGACACATGGGCAGACTCAGAGGGAGAGTCCCTGTGTTGTGCCCTCATGGCAGTTTAAATCATTTATATGGAGCATTTCTTCCAGTTTTCCTTTGGCCAAACTTTTTGATTTGCCTGGATCATACTCCATATTTGGTATATGTCATGATTCTTTCATGTGTGTGAATGTATCTCTTAGCCAAGATGGATTTTATCGAACAAGCGTATGGGTAGAACATCCCTTGACGTCACCTCCCCCTTTGATCCCCAGTGAGCCTTTCTGTGCACATGTGCTCAGGGAGGTCTCCTGACTTGTGGAATGAGAAATATGTGGTCTGGGCAAAGTCTGTTCTTCTCCCTCAGTTGTCCTGCTATTCTCGTCTTGGAGTTTTGGTCCATACAAAATGAATCTCCATTTGCTTTACCATGTGTTGGGGAAGGAGGGGACATCAACCTTTCTGCCTCAAGACAACAGGATGGCTGGGAGCTGGCTCTTTCCCAATGGCCTCAGTCACGGAGCAGGAGGTCAGTTTGGGCTGCCATATCTTGATTCTCCTGCACATCACCTCTCCAGCAGAATAGCACAGATTTGTTTCCTTGGCAAATGGGCTCCAAAAGTGACAGTATCAAAGCACAAATGCTTATCAAATTTATGCTTGTTTCAGACTTGTTGATGTTTCATCAGTCAACACAAGCCCCATGGCCAGTCCAGAGTTTATGTGGAAGAACACCACGTCGGGGTGGATCCTGAGATACATGACTCTTTGGGGATAGTAATATAACAATGTCTCATAATTCAGTAAGATGCAGTTAGAGAACTGGAGAGAGAAATAGCCAACTCCAGCCTTGTCTTCCTATCTTATTTAAGGATGAGAAATGGAATGTTTTCTGCCATATTAGTCATCAGTGATTGCAGCCCTCTAACATTAGGAAACTTGGGATGTGAGAATATAGGATACGAGCCCAGATAGCTGAAGTGCATATCAAAGGAATGACTGCAGTGAGCCTAGATTCTTGCATCTTCCCATACACAGGAAAGCGCTAAACTCCTTAACTTGGGAAATCTGGTTTTTTAATTAACGATGATCTTTTGATGTTCAGACTACTTACGCTTTGTTGCAGAACTTCTGTATAACCTGGCTCCCCACTCGCCTCCTCAGAGCAGTTCTATCAGGGTTACTTGAGATGCTGCCTCCTGGGATTGAAGTCCTAAAAATTCCTTCAGAATAAAACACAACTCTCAATAAGGTTGTGAATAATTTATGTCAACAAGGGTGAAGGAGGTAGAAGCTGAAAAGCACTTGTGAAGATCAGAGTCCAGGAACACAGGCTCATTAGAAGACTGAGACTTAATCGTAGCAGTGTGGACTTTTCTGATCACCTTGACAAGTTCCACAATTAGGGAATGAGAGAAAACAATGTTGAAGGGTGTTTAAGAGGAAAGTGGAGATGAAGGAGACAGTGAGAACAGACAACTCAAATGGGATTGTGGTAAAAGAGTGAAAAAAGTTGTATGGAGGGAGATATGAGATAAAGAGTGGTTGGTTGGTTGGTTTCTTTTATTGAGAAATACTGTAACACGCTTTTATGCTGATAGAAAAGACAAATAGATAATTCATGGGACTATTGTTTCTCTGTACTCTCTCTGTAGGACAGTTGTTAACACCTGTTTTAAAGATTTTCAAGGCCAAAATTACTCTCTCATCCTTGAGGTCAAGCACTTTAAGGATACCACCAAGCATGTGCTGAGGTGATCTAAAATTCCTTTTATTTAAAAATAAAAGTCTGGCCTTTTTTTGACCACAGGTGCCCTTCTGTATAGGTCACTTAATTTTTGTAATTTTGCCATTGAATGCCAATTCCTAACCCCCATCCTCACCCTTTCCCACTGCTGATGTGGATCCCAAAGCACATGGAGTTTTCCTGTGGGTGATATAAAACACCAGCAATTCTGTCTCTCATTTGCAAATTATCTCCCTTCAAGTTCCTAGAAAAAGCTAGGCCAGTGGCAATGATATTCAGAGAAAACTGAACAACAGATTAGTTTTCATCTACTCCTCCAGTCAGCAAAAACAAAACCTGGAGCGGACTCTGGCTCAGATCATCAGCTCCTTATGCAAAATTCAGGCTTAAATTGAAGGAAGGAGGGAAAACCACTAAGCCATCCATGTATGACCTAAATCAAACCTTTATGATCATGTACTGGAGGTGACAAATAGACTTAAGAGATTAGATCTGAGACAGAGTGCCTGAAGAAATATGGATGGAGGTTTGTAACATTGTACAAAAAGTGGTGACCAAAAACATTCCCAAGAAAAAGAAACACAAGAAGGCAAAGTGGTTGTCTGAGGAGGTCTCTTGAGAGTCCCTTGGACCACAAGGAGATCCAACCAATCCATTCTGAAGGAGATCAGCCCTGGAATTTCTTTGGAAGGAATGATGCTAAAGCTGAAACTCCAGTACTTTGGCCACCTCATGCAAAGAGTTGACTCACTGGAAAAGACTCTGATGCTGGGAGGGATTGGGGGCAGGAGGAGAAGGGGACGACAGAGGATGAGATGGCTGGATGGCATCACTGACTCGATGGACGTGAGTCTGAGTGAACTCCGGGAGATGGTGATGGACAGGGAGGCCTGGCGTGCTGCGACTCATGGGGTCGCAAAGAGTCGGACACGACTGAGTGACTGAACTGAACTGAGGAGGTCTTACCAATAGCTGAGGAAAGAAGAAAAACAAAAAGCAAAGGAGAAATGGANGGACGTGAGTCTGAGTGAACTCCAGGAGTTGGTGATGAACAGGGAGGCCTGGCATGCTGCGATTCATGGTGTCTCAAAGAGTCGAACACGACTGAACGACTGAACTGAACTGAACGGGTTAATCTGGCCAGTTCAGTGAAATTACCACTAACCGACCTACGTAGTACATCCGGGTGCTTTAAAATAATGAAACAGCCTGATCTCTGGAGTAACTTTGGATGTGACTCACCTTTTGTCCACATGATTTGCATCTCTTCTTGCTGGGCATATAACTGAAAAAGTATGTGATGAACGTCGCATTCGAATTTTCATTTGTCCATCTCCTCCATTTTCTAACTTTACAATCTAAGACAAATTTTCTGAGCCTAATTTCTCTAAAGTGATAATAACTATACAATCCTCAATAGTGCAATTTTGAGAATCAAAAATGAATTACCATGTAGTAAACATGTAGTGAGAACTAACAAATATTATTCCTTTCTTCCATCCTATGTTTTGTGGGGTTTTTGTGTGCTTAGTTGCTCAGTCATGTCCAGCTATTTGTGACCGCATGGAAGGTTTCTCCAGGCAAGAACACTGGAGTGGGTAGCCATTCCTTCCTCAAATAATAAGTGTAACTATCATTGACAGCTGACAATGGACAAAGTACTTTCACTGACACTTTTATTTTGTCCTTTCAAATTCCATAAACAAGAGCTATGTTATTACTTTCTAAAGATGGGGAAACTGAAGCTCAGAGAGATTTAGTGGTATAACCAAGAACCTAAGGCTTGAATTCCTGGAGAAGGAAATGGCAATCCACTCCAGTATTCTTGCCTGGAGAATCCCATGGACAGAGGAACCTGGCAGGCCTCAGTTCCTGGGTTTGCAGGAATCAGACATGACTTAGCGACTAAACAACGATTTCAGTTCAGTTCAGTCTCTCAGTCATGTCTGACTCTTTGTGACCCCATGAATCGCAGCACGTCAGGCCTCCCTGTCCATCACCACCTCCTGGAGTTCACTCAGACTCACGACCATCGAGTCCATGATGCCATCTAGCCATCTCATCCTCTGTCCTCCCCTTCTTTTCCTGCCCCCAATCCCTCCCAGCATCAGAGTCTTTTCCAATGAGTCAACTCTTCGCAAGAGGTGGCCAAAGTATTGGAGTTTCAGCTTTAGCATCATTCCTTCCAAAGAAATCTCAGGGCTGATCTCCTTCAGAATGGACTGGTTGGATCTCCTTGCAGTCCAAGGGACTCTCAAGAGTCTTCTCCAACACCACAGTTCAAAAGCATCAATTCTTCGGTGCTCAGCCTTCTTCACAGTCCAACTCTCACATCCATACATGACCAGTGGAAAAACCATAGCCTTGACTAGACAGACCTTTGTTGGAAAGGTAATGTCTCTGCTTTTGAATATGCTATCCAGGTTGGTCATAACTTTTCTTCCAAGGAGAAAGCATCTTTTAATTTAATGGCTGCAGTCACCATCTACAGTCATTTTGGAGCCCCCCAAAATAAAGTCTGACACTGTTTCCACTGTTTCCCCATCTATTTCCCATGAAGTGATGGGACCGGATGCCATGATCTTCGTTTTCTGAATGTTGAGCTTTAAGCCAACTTTTTCACTCTCCTCCTTCACTTTCATCAAGAGGCTTTTTAGCTCCTCCTCACTTTCTGCCATAAGGGTGGTGTCATCTGCATATCTGAGGTTATTGATATTTCTCCCGGCAATCTTGATTCTAGCTTGTGCTTCTTCCACTAACAGTGTGCAACTCTTCCAGTTTCTCCACACTTGTTAGCTTTTGGGGTTTTTTGATAATGACCATCCTAACAGATATAAAAGATGGTACATCATTGTGGTTTTGATTTGTATCTCCCTGATGGCCAGTGATATTGAGCATCTTGTCATACACTGGTTGGGCACTTGTATGTCCTCTTTGGAGAAATGTCTGTTCGAGTTCTTCACTCATTTTAACTATATAGAGTTTTAAAAGTCCTTTATACATTTTGGAGATTAATGCTTTATCAGATACATAGTTTGCAAATATTTTCTCCCATCCCATAAGTTTCTTTTCACCTTGTTTGTTTCCTTTGCTGTGCAGACATTTTTTAGTTTGATATAGTCCCACTTGTTTGTTTTTGTTCCTTGTGCTTTTGATGTCATATACATAAAATCATTACCAGGCCCACTCTTGTGAAGCTGTCCCCGTATGTTTTCTTCTAAGAGTTTTAGTTTCAGCTCTTATTCTTGTCTTTAACCAATTTAGAATTTATTTTTGTGCTTATCAGTCTTTTGATAGGAGTAATCAAGTTACCACTTCAGCTCAATAATTATCTCATCCATAGATTTTAAAACTGCTCAGTTTCCTGGTATTGTTTTTCTGTACTGACTACATGGCTTTGGTTAAACAGTTTGCTCTTCCAATACCCATTTATGAGGTATTTATCCTTGAGCAGAACATGTGATTTGCATGCTTCCTGGGTCACAGGAGGTGACTAGGAGCAGAGACGCAAGCTGTCAGCTATGGTTTCATCCCTAGATCTTCTATTTACCTGTTCAACATGTACTTACTACTCTTCTTGACAGAGGTGCCTCCCAGTTGGAATTTTGTCAGTAAGTGAAACATGGCAGACACTGCCTACTGTGAGGTAAATTTACATATTAATTTGGATCTTGGGGCAGGAGAAGAGAAGTAGTTAACAGATGGAAATATTCTAAGAAAGAATTCATGAAGCTCACAATTTTGAGGGAGCACGTGAACAAGGTGAGAAACTAAAATTCAGACTCTGGTCACCTTCTCTTAGGAAATCTTTGTAAGCTGTCAGCAAGGGAACTTTGTTTTTTTTTTCTTTTCCCCTGCCACACCACATAGCATGTGGGATCTTAGTTCTCTGACCGGGGATGGAACCCGCACCGCTGCACTGGAAGTGCAGAGTCTTAACGCCTGCACTGCTCAGGAAGTCCCAGCAAGGGAACTTCTTGAATGTAATATCATGCAAAGTTTAATAATAATCTCTTATAAAAACTATTTTTAATTATCTTTTTAAAGCTCATATTTACTTCCGTGTTAGGTACTTTGTATATATTATCTCATTTAATTCATATAAAGCAACTTTATGAGGTGAATTATTGTTCCAATTTTGCAGATGAGGAAATTTAGACATCAAATTATGCATATGAGATCTTCCAGCAAGATATGGAGCAAGAATTTAAACCCAATCAGATAGGATTCTGGAAAGAGAGCAGAATAGGAAGCACCAGAAATATGCCAGTTGGATTCCCATGTATATTATCATAGGTTCTCAATAAATGTTTCCTAAATTAATAAAATTTGAGAATAATTAACAGTCTATATTGTGGTTTATGAATGTTTTTTGGTTCAACTAAATTACTTCTTAAGCATCATCTAAATCTTAAAGAAATCTAGTCTTTTAAGAAATAGCTGGATCTAATTTTTTAAACAAAATCAGTTCTTTGGATTCTGAATTGCCTGGGAAAATCTAAAAGTCTCCTCACTGCTGGGACCAAGGAGGAAGAAAATTAAATTACAGATTCAATATTAAGACAAATCATTTTGCTCATTAAGACTTACTAAATCTCAGAAATATCTTTTCAATTGTACAACTTTCTGAACAGTTTAAATTTACAAGTGAATCCCTGATAATAGCTTGATTTCTTTTTCCTTCCAGAACATATTTCTACACTAAAAATGAAAAGATAACCTGATACACACATAAGATACCCTTAAAGGTGTGTATATGTATATATCTTTAAGATTATAAAATTGTATATATTATTATTATACATAATTTATTCATATAAAAGAATTGTTTTATAAACTAGGGTTTTTATTGTTCTTGGTGTTGAGGCATAACAAGGGGTGCTATTGTCTGTATAAATCAGTGTCACTGAGAGGAGTAGTGATTGATTTTAGATGTTTCTGGGAAAGGTAAAGACCAGTTCATTTCCAAGCTTCCCAGGCAGAGCAGATTGACTCACATGTTGCTAAAATCCCTCTCTGGCTCCACGTGAATTAATTGATGTGGTATTCTTGCTTGGAAACTACAGTATTATCTGTTGACATGTTGAGACTACTCTGGGCTTTTAAAACCAAAGATTTTTATTTACAGGAGCCTCCAGATTAAGAACATATCACCCTCAGATGCTCTTTGATGCACAATGATACTATCAAGCCTCTAAGTATCATACATTATACAACAGAGTACTTTCCACATGACCTTTCCGGCTCCATTTTGCTGGGATTCTATGAACTATTACCCGCTCAGAAGAAATCAGACTCAGGACTTCTTGGCTAATAGTGCAATTCAACAGCAAAACTGTAATGAGCCTCTATTATGTGCAAGATGAATAAGGGATACTTTTGGTCATAAACCAGTGTCCTCCGCACTGCCAGATAAAAGATGACACAAATTCACACAAAAAAATTAACATCTTAAATCAATGTTTTATCATTTGTCTGAGTTAGCAGGAAACTAGCAGGAAACACATTACATTCATCCCAATGTGTAGGCTGACCTCCATAAGTTATATGCTTAAAATGCAAAGTATATAATTATATTTTCTCATTAACAAGCCTTGACAGTATTGAGCTTTTTCTCCATCTTTTCTTGTTTTTCATTAACCTATACCTGGCATTCTGTGTCAGGTGAGCGTGCCAGAGATTGTGATGATAAGGCTGTGTGATATCCACAGCCCAGTATAGGCATTACTGTGCAACCCTGTCAGCAGTTGCAGCCGGTCATTTCCAGCCACTTGGATCAGCTGAGATGAGAACATCAATTTAAATAAAAGTGCATTTAGGGTGGTGACCCATTGTCATGAGACACAGACTTAAGGCTGGGAGTTTAAAATTCAATAATGAAAAGGTGGAGCACAGCAAATAGGAAAGAGTGAGAGAAACATTTTACAACTTATGAAGACACTACATCTAAAAATTAACTTTTTATTCAAGTATAGTATACAGATAGGGAAGTGTACATATTGCAAGCATGCATCTCGGTCCTACACATCTGTGTATCTAGCACCTAACCAAGAAACCGAGCATTACTAATGCCTCCGAAATCTCTGTTGTATTTGCTTCTCGCTAGTATTCACTCCTAAGAGTAGCTGCTTTCTGACTTCTTTATTTCCACAGTGTTATTGAGATAACAACTGACAAAGCATTGTTTACCTTTAAGGTGAAAAATATGATGGCTTGATATTTGTACATACTGTGAAATAATTACCACAATAAGTTTAATGGGTTTTTTTTGCTTTTTGTTGTTTTGGTGGTGAGAGCATTTAAGATCATCTGTCTTAGCAACTTTCAAGTTACAATACAATATTTTTGACTATAGTTACTATGCTGAATATTAGAACCACAGAACTAATTCATTTTGTAACTGGAAAGTTTGAACCTTTGACCAATATCTTCCTATTTCTGCGACCCTACAGCCTCTGGCAACCACCAATCTACTGGTTCTTTGAGTTCAACTTTCTTAGATTCCACATGTAAGTTAGGTCATACAGTATTTGCCTTTCTCTGCTTGAATTATCTCACTTAACATAATGTCCTCAAGATTCATCCATGTTATCACAAATAGCAAGATTTCCTTCTTAAGGCCAGGAGTTTAAAATTCAATATTGAAAAGGTGGAGCACAGGAAATAGGAAAGAGTGAGAGAAGCATTTTACAACTTATGAAGACAAAGAGCTCTCTACATCTATGAATTAACTTTTTCTTCAAATATAGTACAGTTCTTCTGTGTATTCTTGCCACCTCTTCTTAATATCTTCTGCTTCTGTTAGGTCCATACCATTTCTGTCCTTTATCGAGCCCATCTTCCCATGAAATGTTCCCTCCCCTAGCCTTGCTGCTGCTGCTAAGTCGCTTCAGTCGTGTCCGACTCCATGCGACCCCATAGACGGCAGCCCACCAGGCTCCCCTGTCCCTGGGATTCTCCAGGCAAGAACAGTGGAGTGGGTTGCCATTTGCTTCTCCAATGCTTGAAAGTGAAAAGTGAAAGTGAAGTCTCTCAGCGGTGTCAGAGTCTTCGCGACCCCATGGGCTGTAGCCTACAAGGCACCTCCGTCCATGGGAGTTTCCATTCCAGGCAAGAGTACTGGAGTGGGGTGCCATTGCCTTCTCCTCTAGCCTTAGGTCTTATCATATACCTGATCATACTGAACTTTCTTTTCTTTATCTCTTGGCCTTTGAACATTCTGTTCTCTTTTCCAGGAATACCTGTTTCCAACCACCTATGCCTTAACCTGGAAAACACCCACTCCTCTGTCTCAGTTTGGAAGATTCCTCCTCTAGAAAACAACCACCTCCCTCTAAACTACTAATTAGTTTATTCTTCTCCATTGCCAGTTTACTCAAATGTGTCCCCAAGAGACTGCCAGACAGAGGCTGTCTTATTCTCTGTGAATTCTATCTCTGGTGCTTACTGCAGAGTGGGCACAGGTTTGACTGAATATATCATTTTTTATAATCTAATAGGTAATTTACTCCAGTAATAGCCACTAACCATTTTAAGACCTAGTAAACTTTCATAAAAACAGGATATGATCTGGTTATTTTGTGACTTCTCCTCAGTTGTAGTGAATACAGAAATTGAATATGCACATTTTCAAAAGGAAAATATGTTTCTTTTCAAATATCACTCTTGAAACACAAAATTCTATAAGCCTTGCTGTTACAGTGGTATTTTATACTTGCTGGTTAGAGAACTGGAACTATTGTTAGTCTAGATTCAAAACATGTCTGCAGTACTCCCATGCCTCCATGTCCTGTGGTAAAAGAGGTATGTTGAAGGGTTGTCAGTTTTCCCACTGAGTCTCTATACTTTTTTTTGGATGATGGGCTGGTTTCTCCAAATCCTCTGGCATAGGGCTGGTCTTCAGCTTTGGAGGGAATAACCCGAGTGGAAGGTGGATGTGAATTGGGCTTCCTTGATGATAAGAACCACTCAGGTTATTTGTTAAAAATATAAATTCACAATGTAAATTTGTGCAATCACTATGGAAAACAGTATGAAGTTTCCTTAAAAACTGATAATAGAGCTACTATATGATCCACTTGTGGGCATATATTCAGAAAAAAAAGAAAACACTATTTTGAAAAGATACATATACCCCAGTGTTCATGGCAACACTGTTTACGATAGCTAAGATATGGAAGCAACCCAAATGCTCATCAACAGATGACTGGATTAAAACATACACACTATTTATCTATCTATAACGGAATATTATGCTTAGTGAAATAAGTCAGAGAAAGACAAATACTACATGATATCGTTCACATGTAGAATCTGAAAATAAAAACAAATGAATGCATATGCAAACCAGAAACAGATTCATGGACACAGGGAACAAACAAACAAACAAACATGTAATTATCAAAGGGGAGAGGGAAGAGGGGGAAGAGACAAATTAGGAGTATAGGATGAACAGAGACAAACAATTACATATAAAATAAACAACAAAGATATGTTGTTATACCACAAGGAATTAGACCCATTGTCTTATAGTAAACTATAGTGGAGTATAATCTGCAAAAATACTGAATCACTATCCTATACATCTGAAACTAACAAAATCATGCTTCAATTAAAAAAAAAAAATTAAATTCCCAGTTCCCATCCAGAGCCTCTTAATCAAAATCTCCAGGGGAGGGGAATGCCTAGATTTTAGTCTGGTTTTAAGAGCCCCAGGTGATCAAGAGCAAAGTGTAGGAAATGTTTTTTGAGAAATTCTAAGTGTTTTAAAACAGGGGCTGGCTTGAATTATAGGCTGATTGACCATATCTCTTCCTAGATTCATGTTGGGTAACCAACTCTTCTTGGTAAATTGAAATTGGTCATCCTAGATTTTAGTCTGGTTTTAAGAGCCCCAGGTGATCAAGAGCAAAGTGTAGGAAATGTTTTTTGAGAAATTCTAAGTGTTTTAAAACAGGGGCTGGCTTGAATTATAGGCTGATTGACCATATCTCTTCCTAGATTCATGTTGGGTAACCAACTCTTCTTGGTAAATTGAAATTGGTCATAGTAGGTGTATTTATACTACAGAAATTGGCAAATGCTACAAATCAGGGCATTTCCCCCTGCAAAGAGCCAGTTGCAAATATTTATGAGCATACCATGGACTACTGCTGCTGCTGCTAAGTCACTTCAGTCGTTTCCGACTCTGTGTGACCCCATAGACGGCAGCCCACCAGGCTCCCCCGTCCCTGGGATTCTCCAAGCAAGAACAATGGAGTGGGCTGCCGTTTCCTTCTCCAATGTATGAAAGTGAAAAGTGAAAGTGAAGTCACTCAGTCGTGTCTGACTCTTGGCAACCCCATGGACCGCAGCCCACCAGGCCCCTCCGTCCATGGGATTTTCCAGGCAAGAGTACTGGAGTGGGGTGCCATTGCCTTCTCCAACCATGGACTACAGAAGTGAAAAAAAAATGAAAATCCTTGCCCTCATGGAACTCATATTCTAATTGGGGAGACAGACAAAATAAGTAAGTGAATTATGTTACAAGTATATTTTAGGAGATAAACACTAAAGAGACAAAGTTGCAGGAAAAGATTAGGAGTCCGGGTGGTGGTGGGCATTGCAATTCTGAATAAAGTGATCAAGAAGGTCCTCACTGAGAACATAATATTTTAGCATTAATTTGAAGGATGGGAGAGAGTAAGCCACGCATATAGCTAAGAAAAGAGTGGCCTAGACAGAAAGAAATATCAGTGGAAAGGCCCTGAAACAGCAGTGTTGCAAGGAGCCACTAGGGCTGGAGCTAAGTAAGGAAGGAGTAGAGTCCTAGGAGCTGAGATCCTAGAGGAATGGATGAAGAAGCAGGGGAGGGGAGAAGGCTAGACCATGAAGGGTCTAGAAGGCCATGTCAAGACTTGAGAGAAATTAACAGAAGCAACTGCAGTTTTTTACAGGGTTAAAATGTGGTTTATCAAATGTTAACTTGTTAGATTCCCTGCTGAATTCAAAGGTGACTTCCAAATGGCTTTCATTCAGCTGCTGTAACCTCTAGACTTTCCTTGGTAGCTGCTAGTTATAGATGGCTACTTAAATATTTAAACATAAATCATTAATTGAAATCTATTAAGTTAAATAAAATTAATTTAAATTATTTAAAATAAAATAAACTAGTAATTTACTTCCTTGGTTGCAGTGGCCAAATTTCAAGTGTGCCACAGGCACAAATGGCTAACAGTTATCATGCAGGACAACATAGATGTAGAAGATGACCATCATTGCCAAAGTTTCTATTGGATGGAGCTGCTCTAGGCAGTGACCAAGGTGAGGTTAACTATAGGCTGGGTCCTGGTTCTTAGCCTTTTCATGGATAGTGCATTTTTTAAAACTAGAAATATAGTTGACATACAATGTTATGTTAGTTTCAGGTGTATTACATAATGATTTGACATTTTTATATATTAGGAAATGATTACCATGTAATCTAGTAACTATCTGCCCCCATATAAAGTTATTATAATATTATTTGCCACATCCTTTATGTTGTATGTTACATTTGTTATGTAACTGGAGGTTTGCACTTCTTAATCTCTCACCTATTTTAACCAGTACTCACCTGCTTCTGCTGGAAATCACACGTTTGTTCTCTGTATCTATAAATCTGTTTTCATTTTACTTTGTTTGCTTGCTATCCTCTAGATCCATCCATGTTGTTGTAAATGACAAAATTTATTCTTTCTTAGGACTGAGTAGTATTTCTGTGTGTGTGTGTGTACATGCATATGTACCACAATTTCTTTGTTCATCTGTTGATAGACACTTAGGTTGCTTCTGTATTCTGGCTACTGTAAATAACACTGCAGTGAACACTAGAATGCATGTATCTCTTTTGAATTAGTGTTTCTGGGTAAATACTCAGAAATGAAATTTCTGAATCATATGGCGGTTCTATTTTAAATTTTTGAGGAACCTCCCAACTGTTTTCCAATTGTACCAATTTATAATCCTACCAACAGAAGGTTCTCTTTTGTCTGCATTCTCACAAACAGTTGTTATTTCTTGTCTTTTTGATAATAATCATTCTAACAGGTATGAGGTGATATCACATTGTGGTTTTGATTTCTGTTTCCCTAGTGATTAGTGGTGTCAAGCATTTTTCCTATGTCTGTTGGCCATCTCTAAGTCTTCTTCGGAAAACATTTATTAATGTCCTCTGCCCATTTTTTGTTTTTTAATTAATTATTAATTTTGGGGGCCTTGATGCATGACTTGTAAAATCTTCATTCCCTAACAGGGATAGAACCCAGTCCCTTGGCAGTGACAGTGCAGAGTCCTAACCACTGGATCATCAGGGAATTCCCTCTGCTCAGTTTGAGAGTTGTTTGTTGTTTTGATGTTGAATTGTATGAGTTTTTTGTGTATTTTGGATATTAACCACTCATCAGATATATTATTTGTAAATATCTTTTCCCATTCAGTAGGCTGCCTATCTGTTTTATTGATAGTTTCCTTCATTGTGCAATAGCTTTTTAGTTCAAAATACTTCCACTTGTTTATTTTTACTTTTGTTTCCCTTGACTGAGAAGACATATCCAAAAACATAATGCTAAGACTGATGTCAAAGAGAGTATTGCCTATGTTTTCTTCCTTTGTTATAGATTAATTTACCATATGTGTGTGGGTTTATTTCTCAACTCTTCTGTTTCACACTGATCAATGTGTTTGTTTTTTTGTCAGTGTCAGATTGTATTGATTACTGTAGTTTTGTACTATGGGCTTTCCTGATGGCTCAGCAGTAAAGAATCTGCCTGCCAATGCTGGAGATGCGAGTTTGATTCCTGGGTCGGGAAGATCCCCTGGAGGAGGAAATGGCAACCCACTCCAGTGTTCTTGCCTGAAAAATCCCATGGACAGAGGNTGTATTGATTACTGTAGTTTTGTACTATGGACTTTCCTGATGGCTCAGCAGTAAAGAATCTGCCTGCCAATGCTGGAGATGCGAGTTTGATTCCTGGGTCGGGAAGATCCCCTGGAGGAGGAAATGGCAACCCACTCCAGTGTTCTTGCCTGAAAAATCCCATGGACAGAGGAGCCTGGTGGCCTACAGTCCAAAGGGTTGCAAAGAGTCAGACACAACTGAGCGCACACAAGCACACACAGCTTTGTACTGCAGCCTGAAATCAAGGTGCATGATACCTCTTGCTTTGTTCTTCTTTCTCAAGATTGTTTTTACTGTTCACGGTCTTTTGTGTTACAAATTTTACAGTCACTTGTTTTAGTTCTGCAAAAAATGCCAGTGGCATTTTGATAGGAATTGCATTGAATCTATATATTGCCTTAGTTGGTTTAGTTATTTTAAAAATATTAACTCTTCTAATCCATGAGCACAGTATATTTTTCCATTTGTTTGTACTGTCTTCAGTTTCTTTCCTCAGTGTCTTATATTTTCCCGAGTACATGTGCTTTATTTTCTTGTTTAGCTTTACTCCCAGGTATTTTATCCTTTTTGATGTAACTGTAGATGTGATTGTTTTCTTAATTTCTCTTTTTGATAATTTGTTATTATTGTATAGAAAAGCAGCAGATTTTTGTATATTAATTTTTCATCCTTCAACTTTGCTGAATTCATTTATTGTTTCCAATAACTTTGGGCAGCATCTTTAGGATTTCTATATATAGTGTTATATCATCTTCAAACAATGACAGTTTTACTTCATCCTTTCCAGTTTGGATCCCTTTTTATTGTCTGAATGCTGTGGCTAGGACTTCCGATACTATGTTAAATAAAGTTGGCAAGACTGGACATCCTTGTCTTGTTTCTGATCTAGAGTAATTCTTTTAGCTTTTCACCACTGAGAATAATGTCGGTTGTGGGTTTATCATATATGGCCTTCTTTATGTTGAAATATGTTGCATCTATACCCACTTTGCTGAGAATTTTTTAATCATAAATGGATGTTGAATTTTGTCAAAAGCCTTTCCTGCATCTATTGAGATAATCATATGATTTTTATTCTTTGGTTTATTAATATCGTGTGTCACACTGATTGACTTTCAAATTGCGAATCATTCTGAATTCCCTGGAATAGATCCCTCTTGATCGTAGTGTGTGATCCTTTAATATGCTGTTGAATTTGGTTTGCTAATATTTTGTTGAGGATTTTTGCATCTGTGTTCATCAATGGAATTGGCCTATAATTCTTTTTTATGGTGTCTTCACCTAGTTATGGTATCAGGGTGATGGCCTCATAGTGGCCATGAGTTCAGAAGTATCCCTTTGCCTTCAGTTGTTTGGAATAGTTTGAGAAAGATAGGTGTTAACTCCTTTTTAAACGTTTTGTAGAATTCATTTGCAAAACTATCTGGTGCTTGACTTTTGTTTGTTGGAAGTTTTTAAATTGCTGAGTCAATTTCATTACTGGTAATCCATCTCTTTATATTTTCTGTTTCCATCTGATTGTGTCTTGGGAGATTGTACATTTTAAGGTATTTATTCAGTTCTTTTAGGCTGTCCATTTAATTGGCTTGTAATTGTTAGTGGCGATCTCTTACGATCTGTTGTATTTCTGTGGTATAGGTTGTAACTTCTCCTCTTTCATTTCTAATTTTATTGGTTTGGGCCGTTCTCGTTCTCTTTTTTCCTTGATGAGTCTGGCTAAAAGCTTATCAGTTTTGTTTATCTCTTCAAAGAACTACCTTTTTGTTTAATTGATTTTTTCTATTTTTCTAGCCTTCATTTATGTGCTCTGATCTTTATTATGTCTTTGGGTTTTGCTGTTCTTCTTTATCTACTTCCTTTAGATGTGACATTAGAATTTTTATTAAAAATTCTTTTTGTTTCTTTAAATAGGCTTGTATTGCTATAAACTTCCCTTTTGGAACTGCTTTTGCTGCATCTCATAGTTTTGGATTGTTGTGTTTCTATTTTCATTTTTCTTCAGATTTTTTCTATTTACTCTGATTTCTCCAGTGACTTATGGATGGTGTACTTACCCTAGCAGACATTTTGGCAAGGACAACTTGGCACAAGCATCCTGGAGCCATTTGATTTCTGCTCAGATTGTAAGTTTCTATTTCAGGACCTTATTTCTGAAAGCAGCTTTACATGAAACCTATAATCTTCTCCAGAGACATCCTCCAGTTCATTTATATATTCATAAAACGTGAGTGGTCACTGGCTATTACCTGGCTTGTATAACCTGTTGTTGTGAAAAGCAAGGATGAGGTAGATGCAAATTACTGGTCAAAAATGGCCCAAATTACAGCCTAGAGACTTTAATTTATTCATTTATTTATTTTGAGGTTGTTTTCAATACTAAGGCTTCACATTAAATAGTGATTAAATCTAAGATGTAAATTGCTCAGAGTCAAGAAATGCAAAACAATCCCTTAAAAGAGAGGATGCTTTGTAGAGTTAACTCAGGAATTCTTCACCTCCTACTTCTTAGGGCTTCCTGAATGTCAGGGTGTAGAATCATCAAAACTTGGTGGTCTGACCAGGGACTTTTCTCTAGCTGATTCTGTGTGATGAAGATAAAGGAGTCTCTAAACTTCATAAAAATGGCAGCTATCCTGTGAGCTTCTAAGCTAGCTTATTTGGAGCAAGGTGATTCATCAGCAGGTGGGAATTCATTCTTTATATTCTGCTAGAGATGTGTCCCTAAGGGATAGGTAAGCATAGATCCTTTGGGCCATTGAGGCTTGGCTGGCCACTATGGTTCCTTGTGTGTGACTGAGTTGAGGATAGGTCTTAAGGTCAGGATCATTCTCAGACTTCTCCAGCTTCCCTCATGTCATGTATTTTCTCTTTTCCCTCAGCCCAACACAGTCCAGAATTCTAGACTGGCCTTTCCTCTCCTTCCAAACTTTCCCTCTGGGAAGAATCTGAAAGATTTATTCATGTTAAAATATAAATTACTTTTCCTAGGAATAATTTTATGGAAACTGAATCAATCCCTTGTTGGTTTAAGGCAAAGAAATAAAGCTTTGATTGTGGAATTTCAGACATCAGCTAAGAATCTATCTACTCCCTCAAATAACATCATGGTGACTAATAGAGAAACTATATGCATCCAATTTGATTGGAACAGTCTTGATTTATATCTACAGTGTTTCCTTTCACTCAAAATATCTGGGTGATAAATTAGCTAACTTATTTATAACCCTTTCTCTACCTAAGCCTGGAGAATAGGGGCAAGGTAGAATCTTTTCAAAGTAATTTTCATGAGTTGGCTGCCCCTAATAATCTCTAAGCCTTTCCCCTCCATTTTCAAATTTCATTCTCAAGTAGGAAAGTACCAGGAAACAAATGACAGCATGTAGAGTATTAATTTTTTTTTCAGCAAATGGTTAAATAATATAATAAGTCTTGATCTTTGAATAAAATCTTAAAGGGGCACATCTTTTCATCCTATTGCTTTAGTAATCCTCATTTCAAATATTTTCCTTTCTGTTTGTCTAGGAAATCATGCATCCTCTAAGAACTCACTTTATTGAATGATTTCCTCATATTGGCATTTTGATTGGATTGATTCTACTTTCTATTTCTAGAACTGCAGTGAGTTTATTTACAGATTTTTGTATGGAAGGTTGACAGTTAGAATTTGTTATAATCTTGTATTTAGGCCCCATATCTTATCTGAGATAAAAGCCTGGAGTTTCTGACATTTGCAAAATTGGTTCCCAGCTAGACTAGCCTAGAGGCAAACTAGAACATCAGTCACTAGCATGAGCTATACCTGCATGCATATAAATGGCATTTTAAGAAGAAGAAAGCATAAAGCCACAAAGTCATAATGTTAATTTACAGCTGGACTGTAGCTATAAAAAGCACACTATGTAGGCACTTACATTTTTAGCTGTTCTAGGTTCTCTGTTGGTTTTTATGAAAGTATGTGTGTATTCATTTGGATTTTTATATCAAGGAGATAGTCTGACAGTTTTCTTTTCTTGTACAGCTGTTTATCTTAAAAATTTCATTATATATCTAACAAGTTACCTTTATAAAAAGTCAGGCCAAAAAAGGATTTCTCTGGATACTTTGCTTAGCACTTTAGATTATAGAATTTTCGAATGCAAGCATGACATAAGAATTTTCATAATTTTGTCCCTGTAACCCTTGAATTTCCATTAGTTAGAAATTAACCTATTTAATGCCCTTGGAAGCAAAGGGTTAAATCATAGCATCAAGGTTAATTTAAAACAACAGTTGGCCTCTTATGCAAACAGTCTCTTCCACTCAAGGACACACTCCCCCCTTCCTTTTTTTCCATTCCAAATGCCAGTTTACAATTCAGTGAGCTACTTTTCTATTTATAGTCTCCTCACCTTAAATGCGGCTCCCTCAAATAGTATCAGAAGTTATTTCTAAAACACAAAAAAAGGTATATCTGTCATCACAAACCCCCCAAAATCTACCTTGGCCAGGAAAATTATCTGTGGTAGTAATGTGCTTAGTCAGTCAGTTGAGTCCGAGTCTTTGCAACCCTGCGTACTGTAGGCCCTGCTAGGCTCCTCTGTCCATGGGGATTCTCCAGGCAAGAATAGTGGAGTGGGTTGCCATGCCCTCCTCCAGGGGATCTTCCCAACCCAGGGATCAAACCCAGGTCTCCCGCACTGCAGGTGGATTCTTACTGTCTGATCCACCAAGGAAGCCCTGTGGTAGTAATAGCAGTGACAATTTGAACACAGTGCAAATGAGAAGATATTAACAGTCTAACTCATTCCATTAAATGAAGAACTTAATTAGACAAAGAAACAGTAACTGAGTAGAAATAAAAATGAATTTTCTATCTGAAGTAAAGGGATGATACATTCTAATTAGGCAGAAAGGTGATATCCAGCTTTAATAATTAGCTAATTAGCATCTCCAAACTTACAGTAAGAGAGACGTGTTGATTGTGGACTAGGAAGGTGGATTACTTAGGGGGCTGACTTTGCTGGGTCTTCACACCTGGGTTCTGACTCACTGCAGGCCCTGAGATTCATTTTTGAAGGTAACATCTATAAAAAATCATAAGAAAGGTAGTGAACACACAAGAATCATGTGTTCATTTTTAACTTTTAATAATTTATATCTATATATGTATATATGGATAACTATGTCTGTGTATGTGCTTGCCTGCATGTGCTAATGTAGTTACTTGGATCTCAAGTGCAGAAGGTTCAGTTAATGACATTATTCGGTTACTGGTTGTTATCATTATTGGTCCTGTTAAGACTCCTCTGTCCTATTTATGTATCTATCCATTCTTTTTTTTTTNTATATCTATATATGTATATATGGATAACTATGTCTGTGTATGTGCTTGCCTGCATGTGCTAATGTAGTTACTTGGATCTCAAGTGCAGAAGGTTCAGTTAATGACATTATTCGGTTACTGGTTGTTATCATTATTGGTCCTGTTAAGACTCCTCTGTCCTATTTATGTATCTATCCATTCCTTTTTTTTTGAATAATCATCCTCTATTCCCACTCCCCATCCTTGTAGGTAATTTAATGTAAATCTTTTATCTGAATGTTATACAAGCTGTATATTCTTTATGTGCTGCTGCGTTTTTAGTTCACATGAATCATATTGCATTCTGTGTCTTTTGTTATTAAGTACTATAATTTAAAGGTCTGTTCTCATTATGTGTGCTCAGTCATTCAGTTGTGTCTGATTCTTTGTGACCCCATTGACTGTAGCCTGCCAGGCTCCTCTGTCCATGGATTTTCCAGGCAAGAATATTGGAACGGGTTGCCATTTCCTACTCCAGGGTATCTTCCTGCCTCAGGGATCGAACCTGTGCCTCTTGCATCTCTTGCATTGGCAGTTGGATTCTGAGCCACCAGGGAAACTGATTTCTTGTTATATGGTACCTCTAATCCATCACATTCAACCTATCTACTCTCTCAGTGATGGTCGCCCAGGTTACCTTCAACTCCTCAGCACCATAAACAATGTTCTAGTGAATACCTTCCTATGTGTTCCCTAAGAGACCAGTCTAATTGATGTAAACTTCATATCACATTGTCTTCATGAAATTTTGTTTAAAAATTTTCTCCAAAATGGGGAGCCCGTTTTCCCAATGTCTCCTAAGGAATGTATTCCTTTTACAGTGATCAGTGGCTCCACATTTATTGCATAGTAAGTTTCAACTTGAAAATGGGTATGTCTCTGAGCTCTTCTCTTTATCCAAGGGCAAGTATTTATTTCCAGTGGGAACTTTGTATTTTCAGAGAAACAATAACTCTTATAGACTTCAGGGGAGCTCCCCCTCCCTTCCTGGTTTCAGATTACTTGGCAGATCAAATGAAGAACCAGAAAATTTCCTGGTGAGCATGGAGTCAAGAGACATTATTTTAAGGGATATTTTTATGTGTATATCTAATCCAGCTGAACCATCTCTGCTCCACAGAAGAACAGGTTTCTACTGAGATGAATCTTAGTGACTTGTGCTTATTTGGCTCTTCACCTCTAGGTTTCAAACAGATCCATTCCCTTTTAAAATATATATATGTATAAAGCACATTCCTTCTTCAGGCTGTCATGGTACAAGTAATCAGAGTCGAGCCTGTTTAAAACAATGGCATTCCAGTTTTGCCTTCTGAGATGATTTCGAATCATCTCAGTGAAGTCCATATATAGTCAGAGTTATGGTTTTTCCAGTCATCATGAATGGATCTGAGAGTTGGATCTTATAAAGAAGGCTGAGTGCTGAAGAAATGATGCTTTCAAATCATGGTGCTGGAGAAGACTCTTGACAGTCCCTTGGACAGCAAGGAGATCAAACCAGTCAATCCTAAGGGAAATCAACCCTGACTATTCTTTGGAAGGACTGATGTTGAAGCTGAAGCTCCAATACTTTGGCCACCTGATGAGAAGAACCGACTCATTGGAAAAGTCTGACTCACTGGAAAGGTCACTTGATGCCAGGAAAGACTGAAGACAAAAGGAGAAAGGGGCGATGGAGGGTGAGATGGGTAGACAGCATTGGTGACTAAATGGACATGAATCTGAGAAATCTCCCAGAGATAGCGAAGGACAGGGAAGCTTGGTGTGCTGCAGTCCATGGGGTCACAAAGAGCTGGACACAACTTAGTGACTAAACAACAACTGCTACAGTTAATTCAAGAGATGTGAAGTAGCTAACTTTTGACACAGAGGGGCTGAATTCTGGCTATACTATTTCTTAGCTATGCCATATAAGGTTAACACCTACCCTCCATTTTCCTAACCTCCATTCTCACCTACTTCCATATCTTCCTTGCTAGATTTTTTTTGAGCTGGCAATGTGCCCAGTCTCAGGGGGAATGAACTGCATTTCTAGCCACATACAAATGTGACATCTTTGGAGGGTGGATGGTCATCTTGAGGAAATGGCCTAGGATAAAAAAACTTATTTATGATGGCACATCAGATAAATGGAAAAAGTCTGTGTCCTAAAAGACACTGTAGAGCTGCTTAATTAATCCAGGATCTGCTTAACTCCAACCCTCTCACTAATAAGTAAACAATGAGTGTTCTTACGGTTAAACACTGACTATTCAGGGTATGGTCTGCAGACCAGCATTTGCATGGTTGCTTATTGAAAAAGTAGAATTTCTTCATGTTTGGGAGTTCGTGTAAAAAAATAAATAAATACAAAAAAAAAAAAAAAAAAGTAGAATTTCACCCCCAATTCCCAGAACCTGCAGTTTAACAAGATCCTAGATAATTCTTATGTATATTAAAATGTGAGTATGTATATTAAAATGTGAGAGGCACTGGTATTAACCACTCCTCATATGTGTTTATTTCTTGCAGCCAAATTCATCCTAATTGACACACTGTGACATTGACCAAGTTACCTAAAGCATTCAAACCTCATTTTCTTTATCTGTAAAGCAGGGGAGATAATAATAATAGTTGTGAAAATGCTATGAAATGCTACCTTGTGAAAATGCTGCAATGTGTAAAGGAGTATGTAAAAATGTGCTGCACAATGTCTGGCATATAGTTCACACTCACTGTTAGCTATCTCACTGGAATCTGCAAATATCCTTAGTATAGATAATAAAGTTTGAGTGAAAATGCAATTCTCTGTCCTTCCAGGACGGACACTGGGTGTTTCCAGGACGTCTGTGGGGCAAGACTTTTATTGTCATTGCTGCCACCAGGAGTATGTGAAAGTGGAAGTTGCTCAGTCATGTCTGATTCTTTTTGATCCCATGGACTATATAGTCCATGGAATTCTCCAGGCCAAGATACTGGGTGGGTAGCCTTTCCCAACCCAGGGATCAAACCCAGGTCTCCCGCATTGCAGGCGGATTCTTTACCAGGTGAGCCACAAGGGAAGCCCAAGAATGCTGGAGTGGGTAGCCTATCCCTTCTCCAGGGGATCTTCCCGACCCAGGAATCAAACCGGGTCTCCTGCATTGCACGTGGATTCTTTACCAATTGAGCTATGAGGGAAGCCCAGGAGCACAGGACAGACTAATTCTAGTAGCTGCTTTCCTGAAAATTGACTATTGGTAACTTGTACCTACTTGCAACAGGTTTGATTTTATTTTGTAACTTTTTTAAACTCAATAATAAAAGTCATTCTTTAGAAATGACTTGGTCTATTTGGCTGGACAGTAAAGATATAAGCCAGCAAACAGAAGCAAGGCACATTAGGAGAGACAACAGGACAAAAAAGAGATTAAAGAAGGAAGGTATTTTAAATGCTTGTGTACATTGTGACTGTGTAATAGGACAACTGCTCGAACCTTAGCACACTTGCATACTAAGTCATCAAATATTAAGCTGAGGTCCCAATAGACTTGATTTATCACAATAAAATAATGTGCGTGCCTGCCAAGCATGCCCTAAATGTAGTATATCCATATCTCATAAAAAAAATAAGGCCCTAAAACCATAAGCCTATTTGCTATACCTACAATTAAAATATATTTGTCACAATAAAAAGCATTCACTGAAATACTAAATGCCAATGGAAAAACAGACCTGATGATACCTGAACTGTGCTAATCTCAGAACGCCTATCTGAGGGTGCAGTGTTACTCTAGGCTGGAGAGGACCATCAGGAGGATATTTCGTCCAGATCCACCCATCTCACAACTACAATCAGACAGAAAGCCGACTTTTGATGCTCACCATGGTTAATTAGCAGGTAATGGCTTCTAGATTAGGGGGTATAACTCTGGTGCAAGTCACAGCAAAAGTGAAGCAAAGTTTCATTCTTAGGCGCTTCTGGGATATTAAGCCAAAAACCTCCAAAGCTGGACTAAGTTGTATACACAGTACTGGAACTCAGGTTCAGGAAGCAGTGCTTATTACCAGAACAGGGCACCTTGTGGACATAAATAACTGCAATTCCTCAGTTTCAGTGGCAGACTGACCAAGCCCCGTGCTAGATCTCAGTCAGGGAGCAAGTGGAGGAAAACACAGGAGCCAGGATGCAACACTACAAGAGGATCTACTTCTTTCAAGCACTTACAGATTGGGAGTGATGACTATGGTGTACAAAGCTGCCTAAGTGCTTTTTATCCCAGCCCTGAATGGATGAATAAAAGGCTCTGAAGGTGATTAACAATCCAAAATCCCAGTGCCAAACACAGTAATTATTTCTTATTAATCTCGCAGTCAAATTTGATTGGTTGGCCTGAGGTAAATGAAGTAAGTAGAAATTTACCCCGCAGTCTTTCAGGCACTCAAGCTTCAAGTCCTTTCCATCCAATGGCTCCAGCACCTTTTTCGGTCTTGGTATCCTCCTCTGGTTCCTCTGCATCCAATAGAAGGGACAAATGGTGAGGGAGGACCTCGAGGCTGGGAATAGAACTGCAAACAAAATCAGTTGATGCCACTAACTTCTAGTTATTCATAGGTTAACGGGGGATATAGACATGGGTGCAAAAAACACAATGGAAGACAGTACATGTTGTAATAGAAGTGTTCTGTGAACTGAGGGGAAAACACACCTGAATTTAGAGTAGTTGCTGCTACTAAGCCGCTTCAGTCATGTCCGACTTTGTGTGACCCCATAGATGGCAGCCCACCAGGCTCCCCCGTCCCTGGGATTCTCCAGGCAAGAACACTGGAGTGGGTTGCTATTTCCTTCTCCAATGTATGATTGAGGGGAAAACACACCTGAATTTAGAGTAGTTGCTGCTACTAAGCCGCTTCAGTCGTGTCCGACTTTGTGTGACCCCATAGACGGCAGCCCACCAGGCTCCCCCGTCCCTGGGATTCTCCAGGCAAGAACACTGGAGTGGGTTGCCATTTCCTTCTCCAATGTATGAAAGTGAAAAGTGAAAGTGAAGTCGCTCAGTCATATCCGACTCTGTGCGACCCCATAGATGGCAGCCCACCAGGCTCCTCCGTCCATTGGATTTTCCAGGCAAGAGTACTGGAGTGGGATGCCATTGCCTTCTCCATTAGAGTGGTAGAGGCCTGGAAATAGTAATACAGTTAGTATTTTTCCTAAGTGCCAAACATTACACTAAGAAATTTATATCCCCAATATGATTTAATCTTACAAATACCCAGTGAAGTTATTTTTGTCACTTTGTAGATGAGGAAGTCAGAGCAGAAAAAAAGTTAACTAAGTTTTCCTATGTTATTTAGCTTTTAAGAAATTAGCACCTGAACCTAGCAAATTCTGAAACCCATACCCTTTCCTTGATGTGCCATGTTGCCTTTAATTAGGTTTAAGAAGATACTGCGGTTGGAACTGGTCTGATGGTTAAGGTGCTAGGATCTTCCTGTTATTAGAACACTGTGTGCCAAAGCGTGATGAGTGTAAGAACGGGTTGCATTTAAAGAATTGTTGTGAATTGGACAAACAAATTAAATTCTTGTGAAAAACAACCCCCAAAATCTCAGTGGTTTAAAACAACAAAAATGTGTTTCTGTTCCAAGAAGGTAGGCAGTGGGCTTTCCTCCACATGATCATTCAAGGATCCATGAGATCACTTGAGTCAGAGTGGAAAAACAAGGAAATCTAGAGAATCAAGCACTGTTTTTTTCTGCCTTGGCCTGGAAGCGAAACATGTCAGTTCCCCTCAAAGCCCACTGACCAGAACTAGTCACGTGGCTCCAACTACCTGCTATAAGTTGGACAGAGATGGGAGAAAATGAGTATTCTGTGAGTATTACTGTCTGCTGCATCTGGCATTTACTTTAAAAAATATTTCTTAAAAAAAAATTCTTTTTAAATAAGGAAGGTAGGGACTTCCCTGGCAGTCCAGTCGTTAAGACTCCATCCTTATAACGCAAGGGGCTTGGATTCTATCCCAAGTCGGGGAACTAAAGATCCCTCATGCTGTGCAACCAAATAAATAAATAAAATAATGAAGGTAGAATGCATCAAAGTTAAAAATTCTCATTCCTGACTTAGACCTTGGTCTGATGTTATCTTCTTTTAGGTAAATTCTCATTGGAGATTTCCGGAGGGACTACTTCAATTCTAGGCCAAACCAAGGCTTTGAATCTCTCTGAGCTGGTAGAGAGTGCCAAAGTTTTAGATGAAACCTTCCTTAGGTCCAGAACTGAACCACTATACTTTGTGGAACACAGATTAACCTGGACTGGACTAAACTTCTTGGCACTTGGACCAGATAAAAGTGTATTAAATTATAACTTCAGAACATTTTACATAAGTACATTGAAAGTTTTTCTTAGAATGAGACTGTATGGTAAATCAGTTTTAAAATGAAACTAGCCAGGAAAAAAAAAGAAGATAGAAATGATTTTTCAAATTTAATGGGTTTATAAATATCTCAATAGGCTTTCTGTTTAATGGTAAACAACTGGAAAAAAAACCACCAGCAATCCCAAGATGATAGTTCCTTAAAAACATGGAAAATGAGTATATTTTGATAAAATATTTTATATTCCAAAACTGTGTGTATAACTTTTAGTATTAGAGGGTGAAGGGGTTAAGGAGAGGTTGGGGAAATCGAGAAATTGATTATTTGTATTCAAATATCCTATTACCAGTCTTGTGATTAGTCCCTGGGGATTTTTTGGATTGGTATACTTTCCTTATTCCAAATTTATATCAAAATCTGGTTCTTTATCTTTCAACAGCAAAGCACAAAAAAATTCCTAGATACTCACCATTGGTTAGTGCTATGGTATTCTTATTCTACAGATGAGTAAAGCAAATGTCTAAAAAGTTAAAATCTGGCCAAGGTGTCAAGCTGGAATTTGAATCCAGGCTGACTGATATCAGAGCCTATAACTTTTCCCATGTTTCCTTGTTCAGTAGACAAGATGAGAGCAAGCAACAGGATAATTGACAAGAGGGTGGATGAAAAGTGCTCTTTATCCTATGGCCTATATTTAACCCTGGGCCATTAAGCATAATCTTCAAAGAAGTGTTCTTTACCTTCCCAATCTGATCATGCAAGAAATGTTCTTGCTGCACACCCTTGGGATCCTTTTTTAATTCCCTGAACTGCTGTGGGTGGGCTGGACACATTTACAAGTCATAAAATGAAATCAACCATGACAGGCCTTCATCTGTCCTGTCATCAGCTTCCCAAGTGTCAGAGAGGTGGCTCAATCTGTACTTCAGTTTATGTTGTCACCAACTAGAGAAAAAAAAATGTACTGGGAATACTCTGTGCCAAACACCTCAAGACAAAACTCTGGTAATGTCTTTTTAATAACATAATTATCCCATTAGAGAAAGTATTTACAACGATAAGTTCAATTCAGTAATGGTGAATAGAATGTTATTTTTTAGAGTAATTTTGTGTTCACAGCAAAATTGAGTGGAAAGCTACAGAGAGTTCCCATATACCCCGTGGCGCCACACATGATTGGCCTCTCCTGTTCTGAACATCCCTCACCAGAGTCATACTTTTTTTTCCCACTTTGGCTACATTGCAGAGCTTGCATGACGACCAGGGATGGAACCTGGGCCTACTTGGTGAAAGCACAGAGTCCAAACCATTGACCCACCAGGGAATTCCCATCAGAATCATACATTTATTACAACTGATGAGGTTACACTGACACATCCTTATTACCCAAAGAATAGAATTTTTTGACTTCAAAGATTTAGTTGTATCATTTTAAATGACCCAACTACAGTGAATTTGCTGTGAATATTAAGACTAAGAATTATCAGATTTCACCTTTAGTTAGAAATATGTATTTCTATGATCTTCAGAAAGTTTCAGAAGATTTTGATTTTTTCAAATGGAAATGGCTTTATAATTTGTGTGTATATATATATTTGTCATATGGCCTGTGGAATCTCAGTTCTACAACCAGGGATTGAACTCAGGTCATAGTAGTAAAAACCTTGAATTCTAACCACTAGGCAACCTGGTGACTTCCCTTCCCCCTGCTTTTAAATCCATAGGGGCAGGAAAGAATGGATTGGCAGGACATTTAGAAAATGAGGTCTGTGGGCAGACTGACTCTAACCCTGACTAACCCCGAGCCATTCTCATTCTCATTATCATAAAGTAATCAGAGTGAGAGGAAGGATTGTCTTTTCTCTTCTAAGACAAGTTGGAAAGACAGAAATTCAAAATTTTGCTTGGAATCAGCAGAAAATGTGTTAGAAATAATAACATGAAAAGTTAATACTTATTGATTAAATAATATTTGTACTATGCCAGACACTGTGTTTAGTCCTTTGCAAGTGTTATCTCATTTGATTCTCAGAAGCATTCTATAAGATATGTATTGTTATTATTTCTATCTTAAAAATGGGTAAATAAAGGCTAAGTATCACACAGAAGGTCACACCAGACTGGTAGATTGCAGTACTGGATTTTAATCCCAGGTGTATTAGCAATCCCCAAATCATAAGCAACGTAACACAGTAAATGTTTCTTGTTTGGGGCAAAGAGCAGTGTATATGGTCCTCATTAGATGGCTCTCTTAAGCAGCTCACCTCTAACCAGTGACTCATACACAGGCCCCTTCCATCCTGTGACTTAAGCATGTTGCAGCTTCAAGATCTCTTCACCATCAGCCTGGAGTGATGGAAGAGAGTGTAGAAGATTGAACAGGATGTTTCAAGGTCAGATCTAGAGGTAGTGACATTACTTCTGCCCACATCCCATGGGCTAGAACCAAGTCAGACAGAAATCTGGGATGCAAGGGAGCCTGGGACATGTGGCTTAGCTCTGTGTTCTGGAAGGCAAGGAAAACTGCCATAGCAGTTTTGTCTGACTCAGGATTCTTAGCCACTAGACTCTGCTATAACTCCTCCTCTACTCTTTGACTGGAGGGAAACTATCAAGTCTCTCTGAGACTTAATATTGTGTGAAATAAATCCATTTGGGGGTTTAAAGAGCAACAAGAAATGGCATGGTGCAGCCATTATGAACCTGGAAACTAATGCTAAATCTGATGACCTGTTTATTAACTAGGTAATCTTGTGCACATTTCTGAATTTCTGCCCTTCCTTATCTGTAAATTGAAAATACAGCATTTTCCTTTGCATGTCTCTTTTTTAAAATATAAATTTATTTATTTTAATTGGAGGCTAATTACTTTACAATATTGTAGTGGTTTTGCCATACATTGACATGGATCCACCACAGGTGTACATGTGTTCCCAATCCTGAACCCCCCACCCACCTCCCTCCCCATCCCATCCCTCTGGGTCATCACAGTGCACCAGCCCTGCGCACCCTGTCTCATGCATTGAAACTGGACTGGCGATCCATTTCACATATGATAATATACAAGTTTCAGTGCATGTCTCTTAAATTGCTATGAGAGTCAAAGGGAATACTTTGTGTAAAAATACTTTGTAAAATGTAAAATGATGCACAAATGTTAGAGTTGTTGATATTATTATTACTTCCTAAGTGTTAATATGATTGATACAGATAATGATAATCACTCTATAATATCACTCTATAATATTGGAGAAGAAATCACTGTGAGTTGGGCTGGTCAGGGAATGCTTTACAGGAGACCTGGGGTTTGAATCTGATCTGGAAGGATAATTAATATTTACATAGTAGAGAAGTAATGAAAAGGCATTCAAGGAAGAGAGTATTAGCCCACCAAAGAAGTAGAAGGCAGAAGAAGCAGAGTGCTTCTTTTTTCAGAAACACTGAAAAAAAACTGCTTGCTCTTGGAGGCTTCTGAGATTGGGGTGGGCAAGAGCAAGTGAATTTCAGGCTGCTGCTACCTCTGTCTCACTTCAACCATTTCTTGAGACATTTCTCTAAGGGCCACTCCCATCTCTGCATGTCTTATAAATGAGGCACTGACTGCACTTTGTCCCAGACTGCCTTTCCAAGAATGTTTGATGGCAATAATGTGTCCTTCTGGAGTAAAGGGTAGGCATGTTGACTACCCATTATAAAAGGTTCTGAGGAAGTAGCATCCATCTCCAACCCAGCATCATGACTGCTCTCAGACACTTTAAGAAGCCCCAAAATCATCCAAAAGAAGACCAAGAATTTCATCCAGCATCAGTCAGCCTGATATATCAAAATTAAGTGTAACTGGCAGAAACCCAGAGGATACAGGGTACAGAGAGGATTCAAGTGCCAGATCTTGATGCCCAAGATTGGTCATGGTAGCAACAAGAAAATGAAGCACATGCTGTTTAGTGGTGTCTAGAAGTTTCTGGTCTGTAACATCACAAAGCTGAAAGTGCTACTGATGTGCAACAAATTTTACTGTGCTGAGATGACTCACATTTCTTTCAAGAACCTCAAAGCCATCATGGAAAGAGCAGCCCAGCTGGCCGTGAGTCACCAATCCCAATGCCAGGAGGCACAGTGAAGAAATGAAGAGAGAGCTCATGTGTGAGTTTTATTTGGTTATGGAAAGCCATAACAGTTCTGCAAAGGAAAACAAAGATTCTGATTCCCTAAGCTCAGAGTTCTTCATGTACAGATGCTAACTGGCCCTCTTCCCATCACCCTCTGAAAACTAGGTCTTGGGGAACCAACTTAAAGAGGCAGATACTACTAGCTACTTTCTCTCTGACTCAGGAGTCTTATGTCCTCTAGTAGCATCCATGAGACTGTGACAGGCTAATTTGTTGACTTGCAAGTAGGATAAAACTCAGATCCTTTACAGTTCTTGACAGAATCTATCTCTAGGAGTGATTTCATGGAATCTATCTCTAGGAGTGATTTCATCTATCTCTAGGAGTGATTTCATGCAGGGCACTAAAGTGCTAGGGATACAGAACCAAAAAGCACAGCTCTTGCCTGTAAAGAGCCTCCAAGTGTACAAATCAGAAGCTTATTGAGCTTGGTTCTGGTAATTTCAGAATAGTTAAATCGCTAAGCTAGTGAATACACACAGGAAAAGATTAAACTCAGACTAATAAAATTCTAGCTGTGGTTACAACTAAACCCCAACAACAGGGCAGAGACCATATGGTATTTTAGTCCTCTGAGAGAAAGTATATTCTCTATAGATAGCAGAAGCTGAAAAACAGAGTTACCTGGAGCCTTAAAGAAGGCTTTTAAAACGATACCCTTCAGTCCTCAGTGGCCAAGAAAGAAAGTTGGTTTTAGATGGATTTGCTCATTCTATAACTCTTCCCTAAATAAATTGTCCTGAAGAGTGACAGTAGAGGCATCACTTTCTGGCCCAGAGATCAAAGAGTATCTCTTGTGCAGTCATCTGATGATGTTGGTAAGGGAATTTCTAACTCTGGGATTACATCTAGGATGGGAGAGGAGGCAGATACTATATTAAATGTAGGCACAACCAATGAACAGAATTATACTCTGAAGAGCAGAAAAGTTGCATATAGCTGGAGAAGGATCTAGAACCCTAAGCTTCTGGTCTCTGAGACAGAATTGGTTTCGCATACAGGACCCAGAAACCCTGGATTTATGATAGAGGCTCCATCAAATAAGTGGGATGAGCACTTTCAATAGGAAAGGAGTGAAGGAACCTGGCAGGCAGAGTACTTAGTTTTCTGGGCATAACAGACAGTGCTAAACTTGCTCAAATGATTTGATAAATAAACAGGGTGTTCTAGGCTCATCTGACACATCAGATACAAATAGGTATCATGTGGTATTTGGCAAAAATGAGTACCTAACACTGACACCGAATATATGACAGCACAAAACCAGGAGCTTTACACAATGTGACGTGTGAGACTGGTCCTTGGCACTGGAAGCAAGAATCCACTCATTCAACAAAGTGTATCGGCACTGTTCTAGGTGATAGGGATAAAGCAGGGAAGAAGACAGAAAAAAATCCAGCCCCTATTTTGTTTTCAATGAAGTTAAATCTGCTTCCGAGCTACCTAGGTTTCGGGAGATGAGAAATTCAGGATATGTCATGTTTACTTTTGGGGGAAGATAATTTATCAGGGGTATCTATAATTGCACTCATCTCACATGCTAGTAAAGTAATGCTCAAAATTCTCCAAGCCAGGCTTCAGCAATATGTGAACTGTGAACTTCCTGATGTTCAAGCTGGTTTTAGAAAAGGCAGAGGAACCAGAGATCAAATAGCCAACATCCACTGGATCATCAAAAAAGCAAAAGAGTTCCAGAAAAACATCTATTTCTGCTTTATTGACTATGCCAAAGCCTTTGACTGTATGGATCACAATAAATTGTGGAAAATTCTGAAAGAGATGGGAATACCAGACCACCT
>SJYX01024049.1:320229-368551 GCA_006410675.1 Oreotragus oreotragus
GGAAAGAAAAAAAATAAAATATCTAAAGGTGAATGTTGTGAGCCAGGAGATAAAAGAGTTTCCATAAGAGTAAAATAATTCACAGGCCTGAGGGTTAGACTATCTGGCAAATTATCTTAGTCACATTGCTTATGTGCAAGGACACAATTCCTCAATCAAATAGGTCAAGGAGACTAGGCAGGCTAAGGCAAATTTAAGAGCAGCTAGCCAAGTGATGTGGCTCTTTTGCAAGTGAATCTGCCTACAGGGAAAATTCAGAGAGACCTCTGCAAGTAGAAACACCAAGATCAGGAAAAAGCATTACTGAATTAAAGTCAGTGGTTTTAAATTTTGAAGAGGAAAGAATTAGTTACAGAATGGCTTCTCACTACTGCTATTACTTAGAATATTAGCCAAGGAGAAGTCTGGCTCCAAATTAGTTATTTTTTTTTAATTGAAGGATAATTGTCTGTCTCTTATACACATCTCCACCAGGCTCCCCCATCCCTGGGATTCTCCAGGCAAGAATACTGGAGTGGGTTGCCATTTCCTTCTCCAATGCATGAAAGAGAAAAGTGAAAGTGAAGTCGCTCAGTCTGTCCGACTGTTAGCGACCCCATGGACTGCAGCCCACCAGGCTACTCCGTCCATTGGATTTTCCAGGCAAGAGTACTGGGGTGGGGTGCCATTGCCTTCCCCGGCTGGGGAGATGGGAAATGGGAAACAGAATGAGGTAAGTTTACAGGTGTCTCCACTGACAGACTTGAGCAATTGGATTTGATCTGATAGGGAAAGGAGACCTGTGACTTGCCAGAGGAAGCAAGTGATGTGCCAAAATGATGTTTCAGAGTGACATAAGTATAAATCCAAACATTATCTTAGGATCTTTGCAGTTACTGCCAGTTTTTTTTTAATGATCTATATCAAAGTTATCTACCTATCATGAGAATTAACTTCAGTAGATATTGAGACTAAAAACTGGAATCAGCTTGTCATTCAGCATGCTTGTGGCCTTCCTTCATCATCATCTGTTAACATGCTCTTTGAAATTCAAATTTTAACATTTGCCTATCCAAAATAGAACTAGAAAGATAACATTGCTGTCAAATTATAAAATCTAATATAAATGATTTCTGCTATAGTCATCTTCATGATGCCAAAAATCTACATTGACATCTTTATGATGCCAAATAATCCACTCTCTTGATGGTTTCTTTATGGTACAACATCACCCTGTTTTTCTTTTTTAACTGTAAAAATAACACCAGGAAAATATCATCATGATCTGGTTGTGGGGAAGGACTTTTTAAACAAGATACACAAAGTGCAATCCACAAGGCAAAAAAAAAAAAAATCAGGGTTATGTATGGCTGTATATGTTATTCACTGCACAACTCCAGGGGGACCATTTACCTAGATCTTGATGTGAATGCTTCTCCCAGAGTTGTAGAGTGTGGTAGTCTGGTGAAAAACGGATGGATTTCTTAAAAGACACTATAAACACACTTAAAATGGATCACGGAGTGAAAGACAATATTTCCAATGTTTGAAACCAACTAAGAATTTATCTTTATAACAGTATGCCCAGTAGTAATATGAGCCACAAATGTGAGCCACTTATGAAATTGTAATTTTTCTAATAGCCATATTGTGAAAAGTAAAAATGTACAGGTAAAATTAATTTTGACAATATATTTTGTTTAAAGCAGTTTATCTAAAATACTTTCACATTTCAACATTTAACCAAGGAGATATTTTACACTGCTTTTGCATTAGTTTTTAATATTCGGTGCATATTTTACACTTCATTACATGTCAGTTTTTGTGCTTACAACAACATGATGTGGTGAGAGAAAAAATAACATGAGTTCTACAGCACAATACCATTTATTTACATTCAGACACACAATTCTACAAACCCCCACACATTTTACAGGAATATATACATATTTAAGGACATATGACGAGACTGGATGTCTGGGGTAGAGGGGAGAAAACAGAGCAGGAATAAAAATGGAAAAATATAATACTGCTTACGGTAAAAAAAAGAAAAGTTCATAATATAGAAGTCCTCATTCTAAATTTCCCAAACCTCTTCTCCTGATTCCTTTTGGGAAGTTCTCTTTTTTTTCTTGTAATTTGGAGGAGAGTTTTCACCATTCCTGCTCACCACTTTATTCTCTAAGACAGCCTTATCTGCTTCAATAGTCTTTGCTATGCTAAATCTTCCTACATCTATATCTCCAACAAGATTCTCTTGTACTACTTAATCTTCTCACCTCCCACTGCATGTTTTTACTATTAGCTAAACTTAATACCATGAGCATTATCTTCACCTTCAACCTAGATACCTATCTTTCTAAGATTTCTTGCTTCTATCACCATCATTCCTTCAGTCTCTGAGAGGAACATTTATAGTCATCTTTGGTTCTCTCCTCTCCTTTTCCTTAATAACTCAGCAGTTATCAAGACTTGCTGCTTTTGCCTTGATTATCAGTGCTATCTTTTTCTCATTGCAACACTCTATACCCGGAGAACTCACCATCTGTCACTAGGTTGTTTTAAGACAATTGTTTTTTTTAAAGAGTAGTTTTAGGTTCAAAGCAAAGTTGAGAGGAAGGTAAGAGATTTCGCATATATCTTCTGCCCAACATATGAGTAGCCTCCCCTATTATCAGCATCTCCTACTAGAGTGGTAAGTTTACTACAATTAATGAACCTACACTGACACATTATAATCACTGAAAGTCATAGTTTACATTAGGGCTCACTTGTTGGTGTACATTTTATAGGTTTGGATGAGTGCATACTGACATGTATTCGTTATTATGGTGTCATGCAAGAGTGTTTCACTACCTTAAAAATTCTCAGTGCTTCACCTATTCACCACCGCCTTCAGATTTTCATCTTTCTGGTCCATCTGCAAATTGCCAAATCTCTCTGTAGCACTGTTTTCATCATATTGCTACCTTGCTTAAAACCCCCAGTGGTACCAATGTTGTCTTTTTGCTGCTCAGCATTTATTTCTCTTTCACACCTCAACTCCCTTTGAGGAATTACCTCTTCCCATTGGTTATAGTTTGGAAAAACTGTTAATCTAGAACTCACCTTCTTCAGCTATGAGAAGGGTATGTGACCCAAGTTACATACTGGGGCTTTGGACCAGTCTATCCCTCTGTTTGAATCATTAGCAATGTGGCAAAGAGATCAAACAAGGCTATATATTCATTCACACTAGCAAGTAGCTCTGGCTTACTTTAAGAAAGTGAGAGTTGCTCAGTTGTATTTGACTCTTTGTGAACCCATGAACTTTAGTCCATGGAATTCTCCAGGCCAGAATAGTGGAGCAGGTAGCATTTTCTTTTTCCAGGGGATCTTCCCAACCCAGGGACTGAACCCAGGTCTACTGCATTGCAGACAGATTCTTTACCAGCTGAGCCACGAGGGAAGCCTACTTTTAGTCTTCTTTAATATCACTCTTCTATTTCCTGCTTTTTAGCCCTTGGAGGCCACACTACTTTCTAATGTTTCCAAACTCTGTTTTCTAGCCATCGCATCAATTCTAGGCACTCCTGGTATCTTTCCAATGAACCACTCTCTTAAAGTTTGCAAGAGTTGGTTTCTGATGCTTGCAGGGAGAACCTGACTGATTCCTTCTCTATCATGCAAAGCTGGAGGCCACACTACTTTCTAATGTTTCCAAACTCTGTTTTCTAGCCATCGCATCAATTCTAGGCACTCCTGGTATCTTTCCAATGAACCACTCTCTTAAAGTTTGCAAGAGTTGGTTTCTGATGCTTGCAGGGAGAACCTGACTGATTCCTTCTCTATCATGCAAAGCATATAAACTTCTTTCCTGGTTTCATATCCTCTGTGATCCCACCTCCACCTATTTTTTCTTACTCACCAAAGCCTTAGCCAGGTCAGTCAGTTTCTGACTCTGAAATTGCCATGTTGGTTCTGCTTCCATGCTTTATGACATCCTGAAATGACTTATTCTCTTTCATGCATCTGGCTCTCTGTTGGATACAATGTCCAAATATATGTGAAAATCTTTGCTGAAATCTGTGATATTCCCCTGAGCTACTAATCTAGTTACTTTACCAAAAAGAAAATGAATTATTTTGTCATGGTTTGTTCTTAGTGAATCTACGTAGGCTGCTAATAATCACCACGTGCCTTTTTAAAATGTTCACAAACTAACTGTTTAATAACCCATTCTAGACTTTTACTGATCAGTCTGAAGCTTTGTGGTTTGCAGTTTCCAGACGCTGTTCTTTCCTTCTTTCTGGAAACCAGAGCCCTTGACTATCTTCAGCTCTGCCAACTCTTAAGGTTGTTGATAATAGACAGTGAGAACTAAACATATTTGGACTGTTTCTCACTTTGACGCTTGCTTTGTCTGGGTACAGGCATCAGAATGGCCTTAAGGCAATTACATTTTCTCTGACTCTTTACTAACTTTAGGATGTAATACTCTGACCACCTCTTTTTCCCCTTGATTGGTGCTTTAGTATGTATTTTAAAATTATGGAAATGATATATGTTTATCATTAAGTTACTCCAATATTACCAAAATGTACAAATGAAAAATAAAAGTCTCCCCAGTCAATCCTGCTGTTAACAAATTGGAATGTATTCTTCTAGACATTATTTATGAACTAACAAACATCTCCTTATATATATTTTTAGATAGATCATACCCTGCATACTGTGCTGCAACTTAGTGTATTCGCCTAACAATATACCATTAGCATCATCCCATGTTTGTTGTATAGAGTTATCTCATTTTTGCAATGAGTACATGGTATTCCTTTGTAAACACTGCAAAAATGCATCATTTTGACATTTCATTTAATCTTCATACAAGTCTGTGAAGTAGAGAGGCCAGATAGTTAAATGACGCCATTTAATAAAGTCTCAGAGATATTAAATGCCCTGCCTCAGGTGTCACAACTAGTTAGGGGCAGAGTGAGGTTAGAATCCACACCTTTTGTTTTCTAAATCCACTGTTTATTACAACGTAGACAGCTGCTCCTGTGCCTGCTTGTGGGAAGAAAATAGGACTGATGAAAAAAACCTGTGCATGACTCACAGGGACTTCAGCATATGGTTGTCAGGAACGTGCTGTGTCAGTCCCCTGGTGCCGTGCTGAGCAGCGTTGGTTTGGGGAGTGTTTTTTTTAATATGGTGAGAAACAAAGAGAATTAAAGTCTTTCCACGTGTTTCTTAGGTTGAACAATGATGTCTACTTACGCATAGAGACAGTCATAGTATGCATATGAACTTATATTCTTACATGTAAGGCTGGGGTTATTAACCTTGTCTGCACACTGGAATCACTTGGAGAGTGATTAAAAAATAACCACCCTGGGTTTATCAACACCAGGTAGTCTGACTCACTTGTCTGGAAGTGGAAATCTTTTCAGGTGATTCTAAATATGCAGTCAAGAACCATGGAGTGGGAGAGCAGCCTGAATTGTGAGTTAAACCTTACTAAGCTTCTGGGAAGAAACTTTTTCTTCCTTCCCTGCAAGTGTGCCCCATAAGGGTTTCCAGCTCCTTGAATTTTTACATTCTTCCAGCAGAGGAGCATATACTTAGATTTTGGTTGATCAGCTGGTCTGATAGGTAGAAATTCTAGCTCTCAGCAAAGAGAAAAGACAGGAAACAAAGCCTCTATCTCGGGAAAGGGAAAAAATAAAATAAAATGAAAAGGAAGTATCATAGAGTAGAAAATCAAGATTTTCTTCCTAAGGGAAATTTCATAAAGTAGTGTGACTTGATCTTTTGAGTAGACAATACCCAGTAGTGTCAGGAAGAGTCAGGAAGGTTGTTATGCAATCTTTCCAGGAAAGGGGGAACTTCTCATTCCCAGGGCCTCCCTAAGTCCTATTTAACCCCATGTTCACCTTCAGGGCTAAAGCAGTAATGCATCCCATTTCAGTTCCTATTTATAGTTCTGGGGTCTTGGACCCTGAGGTCAAATATAGAATAATAAAAAAAGAGAATAGTCCCTAGAAAACATGGTACCCATTTAGGGGGGTATTTATCTTCTAACTAGGAACCAATCTAGACAGCATACTAAAAAGCAGAGACATCACTNGGAAAGAAAAAAAATAAAATATCTAAAGGTGAATGTTGTGAGCCAGGAGATAAAAGAGTTTCCATAAGAGTAAAATAATTCACAGGCCTGAGGGTTAGACTATCTGGCAAATTATCTTAGTCACATTGCTTATGTGCAAGGACACAATTCCTCAATCAAATAGGTCAAGGAGACTAGGCAGGCTAAGGCAAATTTAAGAGCAGCTAGCCAAGTGATGTGGCTCTTTTGCAAGTGAATCTGCCTACAGGGAAAATTCAGAGAGACCTCTGCAAGTAGAAACACCAAGATCAGGAAAAAGCATTACTGAATTAAAGTCAGTGGTTTTAAATTTTGAAGAGGAAAGAATTAGTTACAGAATGGCTTCTCACTACTGCTATTACTTAGAATATTAGCCAAGGAGAAGTCTGGCTCCAAATTAGTTATTTTTTTTTAATTGAAGGATAATTGTCTGTCTCTTATACACATCTCCACCAGGCTCCCCCATCCCTGGGATTCTCCAGGCAAGAATACTGGAGTGGGTTGCCATTTCCTTCTCCAATGCATGAAAGAGAAAAGTGAAAGTGAAGTCGCTCAGTCTGTCCGACTGTTAGCGACCCCATGGACTGCAGCCCACCAGGCTACTCCGTCCATTGGATTTTCCAGGCAAGAGTACTGGGGTGGGGTGCCATTGCCTTCCCCGGCTGGGGAGATGGGAAATGGGAAACAGAATGAGGTAAGTTTACAGGTGTCTCCACTGACAGACTTGAGCAATTGGATTTGATCTGATAGGGAAAGGAGACCTGTGACTTGCCAGAGGAAGCAAGTGATGTGCCAAAATGATGTTTCAGAGTGACATAAGTATAAATCCAAACATTATCTTAGGATCTTTGCAGTTACTGCCAGTTTTTTTTTAATGATCTATATCAAAGTTATCTACCTATCATGAGAATTAACTTCAGTAGATATTGAGACTAAAAACTGGAATCAGCTTGTCATTCAGCATGCTTGTGGCCTTCCTTCATCATCATCTGTTAACACGCTCTTTGAAATTCAAATTTTAACATTTGCCTATCCAAAATAGAACTAGAAAGATAACATTGCTGTCAAATTATAAAATCTAATATAAATGATTTCTGCTATAGTCATCTTCATGATGCCAAAAATCTACATTGACATCTTTATGATGCCAAATAATCCACTCTCTTGATGGTTTCTTTATGGTACAACATCACCCTGTTTTTCTTTTTTAACTGTAAAAATAACACCAGGAAAATATCATCGTGATCTGGTTGTGGGGAAGGACTTTTTAAACAAGATACACAAAGTGCAATCCACAAGGCAAAAAAAAAAAAAATCAGGGTTATGTATGGCTGTATATGTTATTCACTGCACAACTCCAGGGGGACCATTTACCTAGATCTTGATGTGAATGCTTCTCCCAGAGTTGTAGAGTGTGGTAGTCTGGTGAAAAACGGATGGATTTCTTAAAAGACACTATAAACACACTTAAAATGGATCACGGAGTGAAAGACAATATTTCCAATGTTTGAAACCAACTAAGAATTTATCTTTATAACAGTATGCCCAGTAGTAATATGAGCCACAAATGTGAGCCACTTATGAAATTGTAATTTTTCTAATAGCCATATTGTGAAAAGTAAAAATGTACAGGTAAAATTAATTTTGACAATATATTTTGTTTAAAGCAGTTTATCTAAAATACTTTCACATTTCAACATTTAACCAAGGAGATATTTTACACTGCTTTTGCATTAGTTTTTAATATTCGGTGCATATTTTACACTTCATTACATGTCAGTTTTTGTGCTTACAACAACATGATGTGGTGAGAGAAAAAATAACATGAGTTCTACAGCACAATACCATTTATTTACATTCAGACACACAATTCTACAAACCCCCACACATTTTACAGGAATATATACATATTTAAGGACATATGACGAGACTGGATGTCTGGGGTAGAGGGGAGAAAACAGAGCAGGAATAAAAATGGAAAAATATAATACTGCTTACGGTAAAAAAAAGAAAAGTTCATAATATAGAAGTCCTCATTCTAAATTTCCCAAACCTCTTCTCCTGATTCCTTTTGGGAAGTTCTCTTTTTTTTCTTGTAATTTGGAGGAGAGTTTTCACCATTCCTGCTCACCACTTTATTCTCTAAGACAGCCTTATCTGCTTCAATAGTCTTTGCTATGCTAAATCTTCCTACATCTATATCTCCAACAAGATTCTCTTGTACTACTTAATCTTCTCACCTCCCACTGCATGTTTTTACTATTAGCTAAACTTAATACCATGAGCATTATCTTCACCTTCAACCTAGATACCTATCTTTCTAAGATTTCTTGCTTCTATCACCATCATTCCTTCAGTCTCTGAGAGGAACATTTATAGTCATCTTTGGTTCTCTCCTCTCCTTTTCCTTAATAACTCAGCAGTTATCAAGACTTGCTGCTTTTGCCTTGATTATCAGTGCTATCTTTTTCTCATTGCAACACTCTATACCCGGAGAACTCACCATCTGTCACTAGGTTGTTTTAAGACAATTGTTTTTTTTAAAGAGTAGTTTTAGGTTCAAAGCAAAGTTGAGAGGAAGGTAAGAGATTTCGCATATATCTTCTGCCCAACATATGAGTAGCCTCCCCTATTATCAGCATCTCCTACTAGAGTGGTAAGTTTACTACAATTAATGAACCTACACTGACACATTATAATCACTGAAAGTCATAGTTTACATTAGGGCTCACTTGTTGGTGTACATTTTATAGGTTTGGATGAGTGCATACTGACATGTATTCGTTATTATGGTGTCATGCAAGAGTGTTTCACTACCTTAAAAATTCTCAGTGCTTCACCTATTCACCACCGCCTTCAGATTTTCATCTTTCTGGTCCATTTGCAAATTGCCAAATCTCTCTGTAGCACTGTTTTCATCATATTGCTACCTTGCTTAAAACCCCCAGTGGTACCAATGTTGTCTTTTTGCTGCTCAGCATTTATTTCTCTTTCACACCTCAACTCCCTTTGAGGAATTATCTCTTCCCATTGGTTATAGTTTGGAAAAACTGTTAATCTAGAACTCACCTTCTTCAGCTATGAGAAGGGTATGTGACCCAAGTTACATACTGGGGCTTTGGACCAGTCTATCCCTCTGTTTGAATCATTAGCAATGTGGCAAAGAGATCAAACAAGGCTATATATTCATTCACACTAGCAAGTAGCTCTGGCTTACTTTAAGAAAGTGAGAGTTGCTCAGTTGTATTTGACTCTTTGTGAACCCATGAACTTTAGTCCATGGAATTCTCCAGGCCAGAATAGTGGAGCAGGTAGCATTTTCTTTTTCCAGGGGATCTTCCCAACCCAGGGACTGAACCCAGGTCTACTGCATTGCAGACAGATTCTTTACCAGCTGAGCCACGAGGGAAGCCTACTTTTAGTCTTCTTTAATATCACTCTTCTATTTCCTGCTTTTTAGCCCTTGGAGGCCACACTACTTTCTAATGTTTCCAAACTCTGTTTTCTAGCCATCGCATCAATTCTAGGCACTCCTGGTATCTTTCCAATGAACCACTCTCTTAAAGTTTGCAAGAGTTGGTTTCTGATGCTTGCAGGGAGAACCTGACTGATTCCTTCTCTATCATGCAAAGCATATAAACTTCTTTCCTGGTTTCATATCCTCTGTGATCCCACCTCCACCTATTTTTTCTTACTCACCAAAGCCTTAGCCAGGTCAGTCAGTTTCTGACTCTGAAATTGCCATGTTGGTTCTGCTTCCATGCTTTATGACATCCTGAAATGACTTATTCTCTTTCATGCATCTGGCTCTCTGTTGGATACAATGTCCAAATATATGTGAAAATCTTTGCTGAAATCTGTGATATTCCCCTGAGCTACTAATCTAGTTACTTTACCAAAAAGAAAATGAATTATTTTGTCATGGTTTGTTCTTAGTGAATCTACGTAGGCTGCTAATAATCACCACGTGCCTTTTTAAAATGTTCACAAACTAACTGTTTAATAACCCATTCTAGACTTTTACTGATCAGTCTGAAGCTTTGTGGTTTGCAGTTTCCAGACGCTGTTCTTTCCTTCTTTCTGGAAACCAGAGCCCTTGACTATCTTCAGCTCTGCCAACTCTTAAGGTTGTTGATAATAGACAGTGAGAACTAAACATATTTGGACTGTTTCTCACTTTGACGCTTGCTTTGTCTGGGTACAGGCATCAGAATGGCCTTAAGGCAATTACATTTTCTCTGACTCTTTACTAACTTTAGGATGTAATACTCTGACCACCTCTTTTTCCCCTTGATTGGTGCTTTAGTATGTATTTTAAAATTATGGAAATGATATATGTTTATCATTAAGTTACTCCAATATTACCAAAATGTACAAATGAAAAATAAAAGTCTCCCCAGTCAATCCTGCTGTTAACAAATTGGAATGTATTCTTCTAGACATTATTTATGAACTAACAAACATCTCCTTATATATATTTTTAGATAGATCATACCCTGCATACTGTGCTGCAACTTAGTGTATTCGCCTAACAATATACCATTAGCATCATCCCATGTTTGTTGTATAGAGTTATCTCATTTTTGCAATGAGTACATGGTATTCCTTTGTAAACACTGCAAAAATGCATCATTTTGACATTTCATTTAATCTTCATACAAGTCTGTGAAGTAGAGAGGCCAGATAGTTAAATGACGCCATTTAATAAAGTCTCAGAGATATTAAATGCCCTGCCTCAGGTGTCACAACTAGTTAGGGGCAGAGTGAGGTTAGAATCCACACCTTTTGTTTTCTAAATCCACTGTTTATTACAACGTAGACAGCTGCTCCTGTGCCTGCTTGTGGGAAGAAAATAGGACTGATGAAAAAAACCTGTGCATGACTCACAGGGACTTCAGCATATGGTTGTCAGGAACGTGCTGTGTCAGTCCCCTGGTGCCGTGCTGAGCAGCGTTGGTTTGGGGAGTGTTTTTTTTAATATGGTGAGAAACAAAGAGAATTAAAGTCTTTCCACGTGTTTCTTAGGTTGAACAATGATGTCTACTTACGCATAGAGACAGTCATAGTATGCATATGAACTTATATTCTTACATGTAAGGCTGGGGTTATTAACCTTGTCTGCACACTGGAATCACTTGGAGAGTGATTAAAAAATAACCACCCTGGGTTTATCAACACCAGGTAGTCTGACTCACTTGTCTGGAAGTGGAAATCTTTTCAGGTGATTCTAAATATGCAGTCAAGAACCATGGAGTGGGAGAGCAGCCTGAATTGTGAGTTAAACCTTACTAAGCTTCTGGGAAGAAACTTTTTCTTCCTTCCCTGCAAGTGTGCCCCATAAGGGTTTCCAACTCCTTGAATTTTTACATTCTTCCAGCAGAGGAGCATATACTTAGATTTTGGTTGATCAGCTGGTCTGATAGGTAGAAATTCTAGCTCTCAGCAAAGAGAAAAGACAGGAAACAAAGCCTCTATCTCGGGAAAGGGAAAAAATAAAATAAAATGAAAAGGAAGTATCATAGAGTAGAAAATCAAGATTTTCTTCCTAAGGGAAATTTCATAAAGTAGTGTGACTTGATCTTTTGAGTAGACAATACCCAGTAGTGTCAGGAAGAGTCAGGAAGGTTGTTGTGCAATCTTTCCAGGAAAGGGGGAACTTCTCATTCCCAGGGCCTCCCTAAGTCCTATTTAACCCCATGTTCACCTTCAGGGCTAAAGCAGTAATGCATCCCATTTCAGTTCCTATTTATAGTTCTGGGGTCTTGGACCCTGAGGTCAAATATAGAATAATAAAAAATTAGAATAGTCCCTAGAAAACATGGTACCCATTTAGGGGGGTATTTATCTTCTAACTAGGAACCAATCTAGACAGCATACTAAAAAGCAGAGACATCACTTTGCTGACAAAGGCCTGTATAGTCAAAGCTATGGTTTTTCTAGTAGACATGTACAGATGTGAGAGCTGGACCATAAGGAAGGTTGAGCACCAAAGAATTGATGCTTCTGAACTGTGGTATTGGAGAAGATCCTTGAGAGTCTGTTGGAGAGCAAGGAGATCAAACCAGTCAATCCTAAAGGAAATCAACCCTGAATATTCATTGGAAGAACTTATGCTGAAGCTGAAGCTCCAATACTTTGGCCACCTGATCCAAAGAGTCTATTCACTGGAAAAGATCCTGATGTTGGGAAAGAGTGAGGGCAGAAGAAGAGGGAGACAGAGGATGACGTGGTTGGATGGCATCACCAACTCATTTGACATAAGTTTGAGCAAACTCAGGGAGATAGTGCAGGACAGGGAAGCCTGGTGTACTGCAGTTCATAGGGTTGCAAAGAGTCGGATATGGCTTAGTGACTGAACAACAGCAGGGGCCAGCAGCCTGGAGGATAAAGGCTGAGTGGGCTGAAGTCACTTTATACTTATGGTGACCCTTAGAGCAAGTTTGGTATTCTCTTTATCTATACCAGAAGTAATCAAGCAACTTTTAGACACTGATCATCCTGGATTAACAGTCACTCACTGATCCTAAGAAGGAGGTTAGCAAGAAAGTAATCTAAAATTTACTTCCATTAACATCATAGAATTAAGAAAACATCTTAAAATGTGACATGGTTTGTATCTCCAAATAGTTACCGTGTATGACTTCTACTCAGATTGGAAAGACACCACTGGGGAATCAAAGCACAAAACAGCAAGGAACAAAGGCACTGAATATAAGCAGATGGAAAAAATCTGACGGTAACCAATAGGTCTCCCGCATTGCAGATGGATTCTTTACCAGCTGAGCCACAAGGGAAGCCCATAATAATAATAGGAGAGTATAATAAAGTATTTTTAAAGGTGTGGGCATATTGCAGGAAAATCACAAGGGAGAGTGTAGGACCTTAGGACTGATAACAGCAGTACTACTTGTTCAGTAGTATTTGAAGGCTTCAAGTAGAGAGTGAGAGTAACTGGAGCTAGATGGATGCTAGAGATAAAGGGATAAATGAAGAGAACCACTTGACTGAGGCTGAGATCTTAAATGGAGGGACATACCTGATGCATAACAATCCTTCAGGGAGTGGGCCAGGGCATAAATATCCTGGTGTCATTCTCTCTCCTCCCCCTGATCTTCTGTGGGGGCTTCCCATTTGGCCAAAGTGAAAGTGAAAGTGAAGTCGCTCAGTCGTACCCAACTCTTTGCGACCCCATGGACTGTAGCCTACCAGGCTCCTCTGTCCGTGGGATTTTCCAGGCAATAGTACTGGAGTGGATTGCCATTTCCTTCTCCAGGGTATCTGGCCAAAACCTACCAGAAATTAGAAGGAAGGAAGCTGTTGATCTGCCTCCTGGGTTACAGAGCAGGGTGAAAAAGAGTGGAGGGTACATCTGAAGGAAAAATAGAAACTATCTGACACAGAAAGAAAAAATGAATAATTATGTTTATCTCTGAAAATTAAGGTGGATAGTACAATGGTTGCTCTCCAAAGATTAGGCTTTAGAGAGAGAAATGTGGATGGAAGAAATAACAAGCTTGACCTTGGGATTCAAAATGGCTAGAAGTCAAAAGCTCCAAACCATTTAGCTCAGGGCCATCCAAGAAAATTTTCTGTGATGATAGAAATGTTCTGTATTTGCCCAGTACTATGACTGTTGCTTCTCTGGTGGCTTAGATGATAAAGGATCTGCTTGCAATGCAGGAGACCTGGATCCAATACCTGGGTTGGGAAGATCTGCTGGAGAAGGAAATGGTAGCCCATTCCAGTATGCTTGCCTGGGAAATCCTGTGGACAGAGGAACCTGGCAGGCTACAGTCCATGGGGTCACAAAAGAGTTGAATACGACTAAGTGATTAACACATGATTGTTGCCTAAATGGAAATCTTAGCTAATGTTACTGAGTATGTTAATTTTAAATTTTATTTAATTCTAATTAATTTAAACTTAAAGAGATATTTGTGGCTTCTAGAGACTGTATTGGATGGTGCAGGTCTATATGTGGAGGCCAACTATGCCAATGTACTGTTGCAGCTGGATAAAAGCCAAAAGGAATTAGATTTCACAGTACTCTCAACCTCATCTTAACTACTTTGAAACATTTTACACTGTTGACTATTCCTTCTTAAACTGTCCTTTGTATTTGGCTCTCGTGATACTACACTCTTCTGGTTTTCTCTCTGCTTCTTTGTCCGTTCCTTCTCACTCTCTTTCATAGGCTGGTCTTCTTCGCTTTCCACTTAAATGTGCCTCCGTGTGTGAGGATACTTTGGACTACAAGCAACAGAAAACCCATGAAGAAATTTGAAAAATAAGGAGTTTCAGAATTCAGGTGATTTAAGGGTTGCTTAATTTAGCGGCTCAATTAAGTAACGGAAGTCCCGGATTCTTTTATATATTTCTTCTGCTCTGCCATCCTTAGTTTGTTCACTTTGTCCTTAAACTGACTCCTTTCATGACTGCAAGGCAGCTGCTGCAATTCCAGATATAACGTTCAAAGGAAGAGGAGGTTTCTTTTCCTGTAACTCATAGAAAGCTGCCCAGAAATCCCAGGCAAATTTCTTATATCTTATTGGCCAGAGTTGCCCATGCCTAAAACCAATCCCTGGAAAACTAACTATGATTAGCTCAGCTCAATGGTTATAAAGCTTCACTGCACATTTGGATCACCTAACAAGTTTTTAAAAATTCTAATATGCCCCAATCCAATTAAATTCCAGTCTCTGGGGATGGATCCAATAATTTATACACACACATGGATATATTCATAGTAGTTTTATGGAGATATAAAATTTAAAGTGAACAATTGAGTGATTCGTAGTAGTGTATTTACAGAGTTGTGCAACCATCACCACGGTCAGTTTTACAGCATTTTCATCACCTCCAAAAGCTCTCATTAATAGTCATTCCCCATTTCCCCTAAGCCGTCAGTCCTAGGCAATCACTAATCTTTCTTTCTCTGTAGATTTGGACATGTCATTCTGGACATTTCATAAAAATGAAGTTATTCAACATGTGGGCTTTTGTAATTGGCTTCTTCACAGAGCATAACATTTTCAAGATTCATCCACCTTGTAGCATATATCAGTACTTCATTCCTTTCTATGATTGAATAATATTACTTTGTATGGAATGCTACATTTTATTTATTCATCAGTTAGTGGACAGTTGTTTATGCTTTTTGGTTATTATGTATGATTCTATGAACATTTGAGTATGAGCTTTCATGTGGACATATTTTTCATTTCTCATGGGTATATACCTAGGAGTAGAATTGGTGGGTCATGTGATAGCTCTAGTCCTAAACTTTTGAGGAACTTCCAGACTGTTTTCCAAAGTGCCTGAACCAGTTAGTATTTCCACCAGCAATATATGAGTGCTCTGAGTTTCTCTACATCCTTGTCAATAATTATGTCCTTTTTATTGTAGTCATCCTGCTGCTGCTGCTAAGTTGCTTCAGTTGTGTCCGACTCTGTGTGACCCCAGAGCCGGCAGCCCACCAGGCTCCCCTGTCCCTCGGATTCTCCAGGCAAGAACACTAGAGTGGGTTGCCATTTCCTTCTCCAATGCATGAAAGTGAAAAATGAAAGTGAAGTCGCTCAGTCGTGTCCGATTCCTAGTGGCTGTAAAGTGATATTTCTTTGTGGTTTTGATTTGCATTTCCCTGGTGGCTAATGATATTGAGCAACTTTTCATGTATTTATAGACCATTTTTATGTCTTCTTTGGAGAAATGTCTGTTTACATCAGATTTTTCTCATTTTAAGATTGGGTGGTTTTCTTTTCATTGAGTTGTAAAGGTTCTTTATATATTTTAGATACAAGTCTCTTATCATATATATGACTTGCAAATATTTCCTCCAATATTGTCAGTTGTCTTTTCACTTTCTTGTTGATATCCTTTGAAACGTAAAGATTTTTAATCTTGATGAAGTCCAATTTTATCCATTTCTTTTGCCGCATGTGCTTTGGTGTCATATCAAAGAAACCTTTGCAAAATCTGAGGTCATAAAGATTTATTTTTTATTTTCTTCTAATAGTTTTTATCATTTGGCTCTTATAATTATGTCTATGGTTCATCTTCAGTTATTTTTTACATATGGTATAAGGAACAGGTCAAATTTAACTCTTGGCATGTGGATATCCAGTTGTCCTGGCCCCATTTGTTGAAGAGACTATCTTTTCCTCATTGAATTGCTTTGTCATCCTATACCAAATCAATTGACTGTAAATGCGATGATTTATTTCTGGGCTTTCAAGTCTATCCCATTCATCTTTATGTCTGTTCTTTTACAAGTACCACACTGTCTGATTACCATAACTTCGTAGTAAGTTTTGAAATCAGGATGTGAGTGCTCCAACTTTTTTTTTTTTTTTAAATTTTGGCCACACCTGGCAGCATGTGGGCATCTTAGTTCCAGACCAGGGATCAAACCCACACCTACCCTGTGGTGGAAGTGACAAGTCTTAACTACTGGACCACCAGTGAAGTCTCCCAAGTTTGCTTTTTTTTTTTTTTAACAAAGATTAGTGATTTCAGGTCATTATATTTCTATATGAAAATTAGGATCAATTTGTCAATTTCTGCAAAAAACCCAACTTTGATTTGATAGGGATTGTGTTGCATCTGTAGATCCGTATGAGAATAGCTAACTCTTAAAAAAAATTTTTTTTAAAAATTTATTTATTTGGCTGCACTGGGTCTTTTAGTTGTGGCATGTGGAATCTTTAGTGTGGCATGGGGGATGAACTCTTAGTTGCAGCATGTAGAATCTAGGCCCCTTGCATTGGGAGACCCTGGACCACCAGGGAAGTCCTGAGGGTTGCTTACTGATAACAATATTAAGTCTTCTATCCATGAACATAAGATGTTTTTCCATTTAGTCAGATCTTTAAAAAAATCTATTTTAACAGTGTTTTGTGGTTTTCAGAGTATGAGAACTAGTGCTAGGATGGTGGAGTGTAGGTTGTTGCTGGTAGTAAGATCTTTAGCTTCCCCTAATGCACATGAGTTGCATGGGGGAACGGAGACTAACAAATAAAAGTCTAGATTCTCTTCAGACAGAACGAAAGGTTACACAGTGAGAAACAGTTCCTTAGGCTTTGACTGGTGCCATGGGAACCCACACTGAGGAAGGGGAGGTAGGACACGGTTTATTTTTCACTTTTCTTACTCCTACTCTTTTGCAGTTTCTGGCTTCTCCAGAACAGGGAGGGATGAACGGATGACAGGTCAGTGAGCAAAGGCTGGTGCTGTTTACAGTTTTCTCTTGGCTGTGGAATGCCTTCCATAACAGCAGGTGACCAAATATTTTTCGGCACTTTTATGGGTTCTTTGGCACACCTGCGGTGGACCTCCTCACACTTTTCTGTGCCAAAGGTGATCTCTCTGGGTGACCTTTGGTGATCTCCCCTCACCTTTTCTGTCTTCTTGTTGTGCATTCCCTCCTTTTGGTGAGGTGGGGACTGTCACTCAGAGATCTGTCATTTCTCTCACACGAGGTTCTTTCAGATAGCTCACACCTGGTTACCTGTACCCAGGTATCCGTTTGGCCTGGTGAATTCCTGTATTCTTGCCATGCCATGTGGTAGAGAGCAGTTTTTGACAAGTTCTGACTCCCCTCCCCTTGACTTTCTATCATGGTAGCTCTAGCCAGTCTCCTGCCTTCAGACCTCTCCAGATACAGAGCAAGCACTAAGCCTAAGACTCCTGGGACACTTATCAGACTCTCCCAGGACTCCCAGGCTCTGCTCTGATAGTAAACAGCTTGGTGCAGGCCTGAGAGTTTCTGTAACTTAGCCAGTATTCATTCAGGGACTGATATGTTAGTCTCTCCTGTTGCAGGCTATCCTGACTTCTGTGAAATTTTCTTTGAACTGGCTTAGGGGAGGGTATAGAGAAGAAGGAAAAGAAATAGCGCCTTTGCTAGTGCATACGCCCTTGTGATAATTAGGAAAAATATCTTACTCCTCAAGATACTTTACTGCCATCTGCTGGTAAACTGGTGTACAAATCTCATTGACTGTGAGGTGAATGGTGCCACCTGTGGTTGTGCAATATACACTTAGCACAGCTATAGGGAGTGTTCCCAAGAAGAGAAACCTTTGATTCTGTGAATTCCTTTCAATGACTTTTTTCTAACGAACATATTTCCCCTCATATTTAGAGTATGTGTGGATAAGGGTTTTCTCTTTTCATAATCCTGCAAAGATGTATCTAGCACCTTTCCTCTCAGTGTTTTCAACTTTATGCCCTTAAAGGAAATTCTGAGAAAACAGAAAAAATCTCATTTTATTTCTTGTTATTGTCATTTGTTAGCCAAATGTTAGGCAGGATATGAAGGTAACTTACGAAGAATTTAGAAGATGACAGCTCTGTTGAAGTACAAATATCTACAGTAAGCTCTCTCCCACCTACAGAGTTAGTAGTAACCAGATTTACCCTGGATAATAAAGTGTCAAAGAATCTAGAAAGTCTCAGTCATATTTTACAGCCAAGTATATAATAGATATTTGATGAATGAATGAATCAGAGAATGAGTGAATACATGACCAAATGGAGGCCATCTAAGAATCTAAGAGTTATTTATTTTCATTCATCAGGGTATTTCTGTGAGAATCTGCCTGTAATTACCTACCACAAACTGGTCTGCTTAAAACAACAGCAATTTAGCTCTCATAGTTCTTGGGCCCAAAGTCCAAAATCAAGGTATTTGCAGGGTTGGTTTCCCCTGGAAGTTCTGAGGGAGAGTCCGTTCTGTGCCCCATTCCTATCTTTTATTAGCAACTCTTCATGGTGGCTGGAAATTTTGGAATTCCTTCATCTGAGGTGTATAACTCCAATCTCTGCTTGCATCTTCACATGGCTTTTCCCCTGTGTCTCTCTTGGGTCTCAAATCTCCTTCTCTTTTTTCTTGTAAGGACTCAACGATTGTATTTACAGCTTACCCTCAATCTAGGATGATCTCACCCCAAGATTCTCAACTTAATTACATCTGCAAAGACCATATTTCCAAATAAGGTTGCTATATGGGTGTTAGCATAACTGATGGCATCTTGAGGCCCATGCAGTTTCCCCTGTTCCTCTGCTGACCCTACTCAGGACTGTACTGTGTGGTAAATCACTTCCCTGTTGTCAAGACCTTTGTAGTTAATAGATACTGTTTAATAATCATCAGGAGTAGGTGGCTTCTATGCTTCATTAGTTCCCAAACAATGATGAAGACTTCTTGACATACTCCTGGTGCGCCTAAGACTAATTACTCATTCAGTCATCTTGACCCTGGAATGCATTTCCTGTTTCCAAGCAGGCATCCCCATTCCCTAGGTTAACTATAAAATTGTCCCAGTGCCCTCTCCACAGTGCAGAGTGCAGCTGCAAATGTTTCGAATTGTTGTCCAGCCAATCCCATCTTATAAGTTTGTTATTGTTGTTGTTTAGTTGATGCGTCATCTCTGACTCTTTTGCAACCCCATGGACTGTAGTCCAGCCAGGTTTCTCTNGAAGGGTAGTACCAAAGAATGTGTTAACCATTGAACCATTGCACTCATCTCCCATGCTAGCAAGGTCTTGTTTAAAATCTTGCATACTAGACTTCAGCATTATGTGAACCAAGAACTTTCAGATGTTCAACCTGGGTTTAGAAAAGGAGAGGAACTAGAGGTCAAATTGCCAACACGTGCTGGATTATAGAGAAAGCAAGGGAATTTAAGAAAAATATCTATCTCTATTTCATCGACTACACTAAAGCCTTTGACTATGTGGATCATGACAAACTGTGGAAAGCTCTTAGAGAGATGGGAATACCAGACTATCTTACCTGTCTCCTGAGAAACCTGTATGTGGGTAAAAAAGCAACTGTTAAAACCCTGTATGGAAAAACTGATTGGTTCAAGATCAAGAAAGGAGCACAACAGAGCTGTCTGCTGTCACCCTGTTTGTTTAACCTATATGCTTAGCACATCATGAGAAATGCAGGGCTGGATGAGTAAACAAGCTGGAATCAAGATACACAAAAGAAACATCAGCAACCTAAGATATGAGGATGATACCACTCTAACGGCAGAAAATGAAGAGGCATTAAAGATCCTCTTGATGAGAGTGAAGGAGAAGACTGAGAGAGCAGGCTTAAGACTAAATATTAAGAAAACTAAGATCATGGCATCTGGCCCCATTACTGCATGGCAAATAGAAGAAGAAAAGGTGGAAGCAGAGACAGATATTCTCTTCTTGGGCTCCAAAATCACTGGAGATGGTGACTGCACCCATGAAATCAAAGGACTGCTTCTTTGCAGAAAAATGGTGACAAACCTAGATACTGTGTTGAAAAGCAGAGACAGTACTCTGCCAACAAAGGTCCATACGGTCAAGGCTATGGTCTTGACTGTAGTCATGTATGGTTGTGAGAGCTGGACCATAAAGAAGGCAGAATCGATCCCTCTGAACTGTGGTACCTTCAAACTATAGTGCTAGAGAAGACTCCTGAAAGTTCCCTGGACAGCAAAGAGATCAAACCAGTCGATCTTCAAGGAGATCAACCCTAAATATTCACTGGAATAACTGATGCTAAAGCGGCTGCTGCTGCTGCTAAGTCACTTGAGTCATGTCCAATTCTGTGTGACCTCATAGACGGCAGCCCACCAGGCTCCCCCCGTCCCTGGGATTTACCAGGCAAGAACACTGGAGTGGGTTGCCATTGCCTTCTCTGATGCTAAAGCTGAAGCTCCAGTATTTTGGTCATCTGATGCGAACAGATGACTCATTGGAAAAGTCCCTGTCCTGGAAAAGATTGAGGGCAGAAGGAGAAGAAGGCATCAGAAGATGAGACAGTTGGACGACATCACCGATGCAATGAACATGAACTTGGGTGAACTCTGGGAGATGGTGAAGGACAGGGAGGCCTGGCGTGCTGCAGTCCACAGCTGGGGGTCGCAAAGAGTCGGACATGACTGGGTGACTGAACAGAAACAACAAGAAATGATTTATTATAAAAACAGTAGATGATCATCAATAGAGCAAATGCCTTGATGATAATTTCAAGACATTTTGGCTGACTTCCTACCAGGTTTGATGGCACTGTCATTACTCTTCCCTCACAACAGTGGCTGATGGAGAGAGGGGCGCTGGTGCCATGTCCCTGAGGCCCACTTGACATTGCATCAGGGCTGTCTTTGCAGACTGCCCATTTGGTGAGGGATAGCTTTATTTAAATAGAGAAACACAATTTGTAAATCTATTGCATTGGCCAAAAAGTTTGTTCAGATTTTTCTGTAAGCTGTAATGGAAAAATCTGAAGGAACTTTTTGGCCAACCCAGTACCTACACAGTTACCTGTATTAGTTTCCTGTGGCTGCCATAACAAACTTTTACAAACTAGGGGGCTTAAAATAACAGAAATGTATTGGCTTACAGTTCTGGAAGCTAAAAGTCTGAAATCAGGGCATCAGCAGGCACCCTCTTTCCTCACCTCTTCTAGCTGCTGGCATTTGCTGGCAATGCCTGGTATTCCTTGCCTTACTGATGCTTCCTTGACATCATTCATCCCATTCCAACTTGCCCCCATCATCACATGGCTGCCTTCTTTTGTGTCTCTGCTCCATGTCTCTTCTTCTAACAATACCAGCCACATTAGGTGTCGCACCCTATTCAATATGACATCATCTAACTTAAATAATTCCTACAATAATTCTACTTCAAAATAAACCCCTTTCTAAGGGACTTCAACATCCCTCTTTGAGGGAATGAGTCAACCCATAACAGCATGCATTAATGTGCCAGAAGGAAATGAAACAANCTGAAGCGACTTAGCAGCAGCAGCAGGGTTACTTGCTGTTGCGATGATGATGACAATGACCACAGCCACTTACTGAGCTTCTGGACACTAACCTAAGCATTTTATTCACATTATCTCTTTTCATCAACACAAAATAGCACAGGAATTAAGAGAATGGACTGAAAAATCATACCAACTTCAAATCCAAGCCTCACCACTAGCAAGTCACTCTGGACAAGTCACTGAAACTTTTTAAGTTTTATGCATGTACACACCACCATATTTAAAGTGGATAACTAACAAGAACCTACTGTATAGCACATGGAATTTTGCTCAATGTTATTTGGCAGCCTGGATGGGGTGGAGTTCAGGGGAGAATGGATACATGTATATGGATGACTGAATTCCTTTGCTGTTCACCTGAAGGTATCACAACATTGTTAAAGGGCTATACCCCAATATAAAATAAAAAGGTTAAAAAATAAATAAATATAAAATGGAGATATTTCCATTTTCACTTAATTTTTTTTTTCTAAGCTTTAGTTTCTTCCTTAGACCTATCGAATTTTCCATGTGATCCATCTAGCATAGCACCTGGTAAATAGCCATTGTTTCACTAATGTGAACTCTTATGATTCATAACTGAATTAAGAAAGTGTAATTACTCCATACTGGTCCAGGATCTCCCAGTGGATGTGGATTTGAGCCTGGCCTGAAAGTCAAATCAGTTATATAGCAACTGGTATAGGGTGGGCATAGCTTAGACCATTTTGTCATTTGATTCCTTATATTTCATGACACCTTATCAGTTATCCATTGGCAGGGATTTCTTAGAGCAGCAAACGGTACAAGTGTAAGCACCAGCCCTTTCACCAGCATGACAGTAATCATGCTCAATCTTTCTTAAAAGCAGAGGTGCTGGCCTGCCTCGACACTGTGGGAAAACAACAATTTAAATTACTGTTGAGTGGAGGGGATTTTGAACTGTTTCTAGACCTAGCCCGGAAACTGACCAAGATGTGGCCCTGGTGGAACAGATTATTTGGTCTCTAGGGCATCTTTGAGTTCAGAAATTCTACAATTTTATGAACTTAGAATGCAGGTGGGGATATAACACCAAGGTAACTAGTGAACAATTTGAGGTCATTCATGGCCAAAGGATAAAAGTTTTGTGGAGGTCAGGGTGAACTTTAATTGACGATTTAGGCAGTAGTTTCTAAAATGCCCAATCATGAACATATCCTGAGTTTCTTCAAATGTAAAGATTTCTCAGCCCTACTCCGACCAACTGAATCACAGACACCAGAGAATCCTTATTTTTAAAAAGCACCTCTGATTCTCATCAATGGACTTTATCCCTAGACAGTTAGATTTAATTGGGGTGGTGTTTCAGGTGACAACATTTTTTTTTAATAGGTTGGTCACAGCTTTTCTTCCAAGGAGCAAATGTCTTTTAATTTCAAGGCTGTAGTCNGAAGAAAATAGGACTGATGAAAAAAACCTGTGCATGACTCACAGGGACTTCAGCATATGGTTGTCAGGAACGTGCTGTGTCAGTCCCCTGGTGCCGTGCTGAGCAGCGTTGGTTTGGGGAGTGTTTTTTTTAATATGGTGAGAAACAAAGAGAATTAAAGTCTTTCCACGTGTTTCTTAGGTTGAACAATGATGTCTACTTACGCATAGAGACAGTCATAGTATGCATATGAACTTATATTCTTACATGTAAGGCTGGGGTTATTAACCTTGTCTGCACACTGGAATCACTTGGAGAGTGATTAAAAAATAACCACCCTGGGTTTATCAACACCAGGTAGTCTGACTCACTTGTCTGGAAGTGGAAATCTTTTCAGGTGATTCTAAATATGCAATCAAGAACCATGGAGTGGGAGAGCAGCCTGAATTGTGAGTTAAACCTTACTAAGCTTCTGGGAAGAAACTTTTTCTTCCTTCCCTGCAAGTGTGCCCCATAAGGGTTTCCAACTCCTTGAATTTTTACATTCTTCCAGCAGAGGAGCATATACTTAGATTTTGGTTGATCAGCTGGTCTGATAGGTAGAAATTCTAGCTCTCAGCAAAGAGAAAAGACAGGAAACAAAGCCTCTATCTCGGGAAAGGGAAAAAATAAAATAAAATGAAAAGGAAGTATCATAGAGTAGAAAATCAAGATTTTCTTCCTAAGGGAAATTTCATAAAGTAGTGTGACTTGATCTTTTGAGTAGACAATACCCAGTAGTGTCAGGAAGAGTCAGGAAGGTTGTTGTGCAATCTTTCCAGGAAAGGGGGAACTTCTCATTCCCAGGGCCTCCCTAAGTCCTATTTAACCCCATGTTCACCTTCAGGGCTAAAGCAGTAATGCATCCCATTTCAGTTCCTATTTATAGTTCTGGGGTCTTGGACCCTGAGGTCAAATATAGAATAATAAAAAATTAGAATAGTCCCTAGAAAACATGGTACCCATTTAGGGGGGTATTTATCTTCTAACTAGGAACCAATCTAGACAGCATACTAAAAAGCAGAGACATCACTTTGCTGACAAAGGCCTGTATAGTCAAAGCTATGGTTTTTCTAGTAGACATGTACAGATGTGAGAGCTGGACCATAAGGAAGGTTGAGCACCAAAGAATTGATGCTTCTGAACTGTGGTATTGGAGAAGATCCTTGAGAGTCTGTTGGAGAGCAAGGAGATCAAACCAGTCAATCCTAAAGGAAATCAACCCTGAATATTCATTGGAAGAACTTATGCTGAAGCTGAAGCTCCAATACTTTGGCCACCTGATCCAAAGAGTCTATTCATTGGAAAAGATCCTGATGTTGGGAAAGAGTGAGGGCAGAAGAAGAGGGAGACAGAGGATGACGTGGTTGGATGGCATCACCAACTCATTTGACATAAGTTTGAGCAAACTCAGGGAGATAGTGCAGGACAGGGAAGCCTGGTGTACTGCAGTTCATAGGGTTGCAAAGAGTCGGATATGGCTTAGTGACTGAACAACAGCAGGGGCCAGCAGCCTGGAGGATAAAGGCTGAGTGGGCTGAAGTCACTTTATACTTATGGTGACCCTTAGAGCAAGTTTGGTATTCTCTTTATCTATACCAGAAGTAATCAAGCAACTTTTAGACACTGATCATCCTGGATTAACAGTCACTCACTGATCCTAAGAAGGAGGTTAGCAAGAAAGTAATCTAAAATTTACTTCCATTAACATCATAGAATTAAGAAAACATCTTAAAATGTGACATGGTTTGTATCTCCAAATAGTTACCGTGTATGACTTCTACTCAGATTGGAAAGACACCACTGGGGAATCAAAGCACAAAACAGCAAGGAACAAAGGCACTGAATATAAGCAGATGGAAAAAATCTGACGGTAACCAATAGGTCTCCCGCATTGCAGATGGATTCTTTACCAGCTGAGCCACAAGGGAAGCCCATAATAATAATAGGAGAGTATAATAAAGTATTTTTAAAGGTGTGGGCATATTGCAGGAAAATCACAAGGGAGAGTGTAGGACCTTAGGACTGATAACAGCAGTACTACTTGTTCAGTAGTATTTGAAGGCTTCAAGTAGAGAGTGAGAGTAACTGGAGCTAGATGGATGCTAGAGATAAAGGGATAAATGAAGAGAACCACTTGACTGAGGCTGAGATCTTAAATGGAGGGACATACCTGATGCATAACAATCCTTCAGGGAGTGGGCCAGGGCATAAATATCCTGGTGTCATTCTCTCTCCTCCCCCTGATCTTCTGTGGGGGCTTCCCATTTGGCCAAAGTGAAAGTGAAAGTGAAGTCGCTCAGTCGTACCCAACTCTTTGCGACCCCATGGACTGTAGCCTACCAGGCTCCTCTGTCCGTGGGATTTTCCAGGCAATAGTACTGGAGTGGATTGCCATTTCCTTCTCCAGGGTATTTGGCCAAAACCTACCAGAAATTAGAAGGAAGGAAGCTGTTGATCTGCCTCCTGGGTTACAGAGCAGGGTGAAAAAGAGTGGAGGGTACATCTGAAGGAAAAATAGAAACTATCTGACACAGAAAGAAAAAATGAATAATTATGTTTATCTCTGAAAATTAAGGTGGATAGTACAATGGTTGCTCTCCAAAGATTAGGCTTTAGAGAGAGAAATGTGGATGGAAGAAATAACAAGCTTGACCTTGGGATTCAAAATGGCTAGAAGTCAAAAGCTCCAAACCATTTAGCTCAGGGCCATCCAAGAAAATTTTCTGTGATGATAGAAATGTTCTGTATTTGCCCAGTACTATGACTGTTGCTTCTCTGGTGGCTTAGATGATAAAGGATCTGCTTGCAATGCAGGAGACCTGGATCCAATACCTGGGTTGGGAAGATCTGCTGGAGAAGGAAATGGTAGCCCATTCCAGTATGCTTGCCTGGGAAATCCTGTGGACAGAGGAACCTGGCAGGCTACAGTCCATGGGGTCACAAAAGAGTTGAATACGACTAAGTGATTAACACATGATTGTTGCCTAAATGGAAATCTTAGCTAATGTTACTGAGTATGTTAATTTTAAATTTTATTTAATTCTAATTAATTTAAACTTAAAGAGATATTTGTGGCTTCTAGAGACTGTATTGGATGGTGCAGGTCTATATGTGGAGGCCAACTATGCCAATGTACTGTTGCAGCTGGATAAAAGCCAAAAGGAATTAGATTTCACAGTACTCTCAACCTCATCTTAACTACTTTGAAACATTTTACACTGTTGACTATTCCTTCTTAAACTGTCCTTTGTATTTGGCTCTCGTGATACTACACTCTTCTGGTTTTCTCTCTGCTTCTTTGTCCGTTCCTTCTCACTCTCTTTCATAGGCTGGTCTTCTTCGCTTTCCACTTAAATGTGCCTCCGTGTGTGAGGATACTTTGGACTACAAGCAACAGAAAACCCATGAAGAAATTTGAAAAATAAGGAGTTTCAGAATTCAGGTGATTTAAGGGTTGCTTAATTTAGCGGCTCAATTAAGTAACGGAAGTCCCGGATTCTTTTATATATTTCTTCTGCTCTGCCATCCTTAGTTTGTTCACTTTGTCCTTAAACTGACTCCTTTCATGACTGCAAGGCAGCTGCTGCAATTCCAGATATAACGTTCAAAGGAAGAGGAGGTTTCTTTTCCTGTAACTCATAGAAAGCTGCCCAGAAATCCCAGGCAAATTTCTTATATCTTATTGGCCAGAGTTGCCCATGCCTAAAACCAATCCCTGGAAAACTAACTATGATTAGCTCAGCTCAATGGTTATAAAGCTTCACTGCACATTTGGATCACCTAACAAGTTTTTAAAAATTCTAATATGCCCCAATCCAATTAAATTCCAGTCTCTGGGGATGGATCCAATAATTTATACACACACATGGATATATTCATAGTAGTTTTATGGAGATATAAAATTTAAAGTGAACAATTGAGTGATTCGTAGTAGTGTATTTACAGAGTTGTGCAACCATCACCACGGTCAGTTTTACAGCATTTTCATCACCTCCAAAAGCTCTCATTAATAGTCATTCCCCATTTCCCCTAAGCCGTCAGTCCTAGGCAATCACTAATCTTTCTTTCTCTGTAGATTTGGACATGTCATTCTGGACATTTCATAAAAATGAAGTTATTCAACATGTGGGCTTTTGTAATTGGCTTCTTCACAGAGCATAACATTTTCAAGATTCATCCACCTTGTAGCATATATCAGTACTTCATTCCTTTCTATGATTGAATAATATTACTTTGTATGGAATGCTACATTTTATTTATTCATCAGTTAGTGGACAGTTGTTTATGCTTTTTGGTTATTATGTATGATTCTATGAACATTTGAGTATGAGCTTTCATGTGGACATATTTTTCATTTCTCATGGGTATATACCTAGGAGTAGAATTGGTGGGTCATGTGATAGCTCTAGTCCTAAACTTTTGAGGAACTTCCAGACTGTTTTCCAAAGTGCCTGAACCAGTTAGTATTTCCACCAGCAATATATGAGTGCTCTGAGTTTCTCTACATCCTTGTCAATAATTATGTCCTTTTTATTGTAGTCATCCTGCTGCTGCTGCTAAGTTGCTTCAGTTGTGTCCGACTCTGTGTGACCCCAGAGCCGGCAGCCCACCAGGCTCCCCTGTCCCTCGGATTCTCCAGGCAAGAACACTAGAGTGGGTTGCCATTTCCTTCTCCAATGCATGAAAGTGAAAAATGAAAGTGAAGTCGCTCAGTCGTGTCCGATTCCTAGTGGCTGTAAAGTGATATTTCTTTGTGGTTTTGATTTGCATTTCCCTGGTGGCTAATGATATTGAGCAACTTTTCATGTATTTATAGACCATTTTTATGTCTTCTTTGGAGAAATGTCTGTTTACATCAGATTTTTCTCATTTTAAGATTGGGTGGTTTTCTTTTCATTGAGTTGTAAAGGTTCTTTATATATTTTAGATACAAGTCTCTTATCATATATATGACTTGCAAATATTTCCTCCAATATTGTCAGTTGTCTTTTCACTTTCTTGTTGATATCCTTTGAAACGTAAAGATTTTTAATCTTGATGAAGTCCAATTTTATCCATTTCTTTTGCCGCATGTGCTTTGGTGTCATATCAAAGAAACCTTTGCAAAATCTGAGGTCATAAAGATTTATTTTTTATTTTCTTCTAATAGTTTTTATCATTTGGCTCTTATAATTATGTCTATGGTTCATCTTCAGTTATTTTTTACATATGGTATAAGGAACAGGTCAAATTTAACTCTTGGCATGTGGATATCCAGTTGTCCTGGCCCCATTTGTTGAAGAGACTATCTTTTCCTCATTGAATTGCTTTGTCATCCTATACCAAATCAATTGACTGTAAATGCGATGATTTATTTCTGGGCTTTCAAGTCTATCCCATTCATCTTTATGTCTGTTCTTTTACAAGTACCACACTGTCTGATTACCATAACTTCGTAGTAAGTTTTGAAATCAGGATGTGAGTGCTCCAACTTTTTTTTTTTTTTTAAATTTTGGCCACACCTGGCAGCATGTGGGCATCTTAGTTCCAGACCAGGGATCAAACCCACACCTACCCTGTGGTGGAAGTGACAAGTCTTAACTACTGGACCACCAGTGAAGTCTCCCAAGTTTGCTTTTTTTTTTTTTTAACAAAGATTAGTGATTTCAGGTCATTATATTTCTATATGAAAATTAGGATCAATTTGTCAATTTCTGCAAAAAACCCAACTTTGATTTGATAGGGATTGTGTTGCATCTGTAGATCCGTATGAGAATAGCTAACTCTTAAAAAAAAATTTTTTTAAAAATTTATTTATTTGGCTGCACTGGGTCTTTTAGTTGTGGCATGTGGAATCTTTAGTGTGGCATGGGGGATGAACTCTTAGTTGCAGCATGTAGAATCTAGGCCCCTTGCATTGGGAGACCCTGGACCACCAGGGAAGTCCTGAGGGTTGCTTACTGATAACAATATTAAGTCTTCTATCCATGAACATAAGATGTTTTTCCATTTAGTCAGATCTTTAAAAAAATCTATTTTAACAGTGTTTTGTGGTTTTCAGAGTATGAGAACTAGTGCTAGGATGGTGGAGTGTAGGTTGTTGCTGGTAGTAAGATCTTTAGCTTCCCCTAATGCACATGAGTTGCATGGGGGAACGGAGACTAACAAATAAAAGTCTAGATTCTCTTCAGACAGAACGAAAGGTTACACAGTGAGAAACAGTTCCTTAGGCTTTGACTGGTGCCATGGGAACCCACACTGAGGAAGGGGAGGTAGGACACGGTTTATTTTTCACTTTTCTTACTCCTACTCTTTTGCAGTTTCTGGCTTCTCCAGAACAGGGAGGGATGAACGGATGACAGGTCAGTGAGCAAAGGCTGGTGCTGTTTACAGTTTTCTCTTGGCTGTGGAATGCCTTCCATAACAGCAGGTGACCAAATATTTTTCGGCACTTTTATGGGTTCTTTGGCACACCTGCGGTGGACCTCCTCACACTTTTCTGTGCCAAAGGTGATCTCTCTGGGTGACCTTTGGTGATCTCCCCTCACCTTTTCTGTCTTCTTGTTGTGCATTCCCTCCTTTTGGTGAGGTGGGGACTGTCACTCAGAGATCTGTCATTTCTCTCACACGAGGTTCTTTCAGATAGCTCACACCTGGCTACCTGTACCCAGGTATCCGTTTGGCCTGGTGAATTCCTGTATTCTTGCCATGCCATGTGGTAGAGAGCAGTTTTTGACAAGTTCTGACTCCCCTCCCCTTGACTTTCTATCATGGTAGCTCTAGCCAGTCTCCTGCCTTCAGACCTCTCCAGATACAGAGCAAGCACTAAGCCTAAGACTCCTGGGACACTTATCAGACTCTCCCAGGACTCCCAGGCTCTGCTCTGATAGTAAACAGCTTGGTGCAGGCCTGAGAGTTTCTGTAACTTAGCCAGTATTCATTCAGGGACTGATATGTTAGTCTCTCCTGTTGCAGGCTATCCTGACTTCTGTGAAATTTTCTTTGAACTGGCTTAGGGGAGGGTATAGAGAAGAAGGAAAAGAAATAGCGCCTTTGCTAGTGCATACGCCCTTGTGATAATTAGGAAAAATATCTTACTCCTCAAGATACTTTACTGCCATCTGCTGGTAAACTGGTGTACAAATCTCATTGACTGTGAGGTGAATGGTGCCACCTGTGGTTGTGCAATATACACTTAGCACAGCTATAGGGAGTGTTCCCAAGAAGAGAAACCTTTGATTCTGTGAATTCCTTTCAATGACTTTTTTCTAACGAACATATTTCCCCTCATATTTAGAGTATGTGTGGATAAGGGTTTTCTCTTTTCATAATCCTGCAAAGATGTATCTAGCACCTTTCCTCTCAGTGTTTTCAACTTTATGCCCTTAAAGGAAATTCTGAGAAAACAGAAAAAATCTCATTTTATTTCTTGTTATTGTCATTTGTTAGCCAAATGTTAGGCAGGATATGAAGGTAACTTACGAAGAATTTAGAAGATGACAGCTCTGTTGAAGTACAAATATCTACAGTAAGCTCTCTCCCACCTACAGAGTTAGTAGTAACCAGATTTACCCTGGATAATAAAGTGTCAAAGAATCTAGAAAGTCTCAGTCATATTTTACAGCCAAGTATATAATAGATATTTGATGAATGAATGAATCAGAGAATGAGTGAATACATGACCAAATGGAGGCCATCTAAGAATCTAAGAGTTATTTATTTTCATTCATCAGGGTATTTCTGTGAGAATCTGCCTGTAATTACCTACCACAAACTGGTCTGCTTAAAACAACAGCAATTTAGCTCTCATAGTTCTTGGGCCCAAAGTCCAAAATCAAGGTATTTGCAGGGTTGGTTTCCCCTGGAAGTTCTGAGGGAGAGTCCGTTCTGTGCCCCATTCCTATCTTTCATTAGCAACTCTTCATGGTGGCTGGAAATTTTGGAATTCCTTCATCTGAGGTGTATAACTCCAATCTCTGCTTGCATCTTCACATGGCTTTTCCCCTGTGTCTCTCTTGGGTCTCAAATCTCCTTCTCTTTTTTCTTGTAAGGACTCAACGATTGTATTTACAGCTTACCCTCAATCTAGGATGATCTCACCCCAAGATTCTCAACTTAATTACATCTGCAAAGACCATATTTCCAAATAAGGTTGCTATATGGGTGTTAGCATAACTGATGGCATCTTGAGGCCCATGCAGTTTCCCCTGTTCCTCTGCTGACCCTACTCAGGACTGTACTGTGTGGTAAATCACTTCCCTGTTGTCAAGACCTTTGTAGTTAATAGATACTGTTTAATAATCATCAGGAGTAGGTGGCTTCTATGCTTCATTAGTTCCCAAACAATGATGAAGACTTCTTGACATACTCCTGGTGCGCCTAAGACTAATTACTCATTCAGTCATCTTGACCCTGGAATGCATTTCCTGTTTCCAAGCAGGCATCCCCATTCCCTAGGTTAACTATAAAATTGTCCCAGTGCCCTCTCCACAGTGCAGAGTGCAGCTGCAAATGTTTCGAATTGTTGTCCAGCCAATCCCATCTTATAAGTTTGTTATTGTTGTTGTTTAGTTGATGCGTCATCTCTGACTCTTTTGCAACCCCATGGACTGTAGTCCAGCCAGGTTTCTCTGACCATGGAATTTCCCAGGCAAGAATACTGGAGTGGGTTGCCATTTCCTACTCCTGGGGGTCTTCCCAACCCACGGATCAAACCTAAGTCTCTTGCATCTCCTGCATTGGCAGGCAGATTCTTAACCATGGTGCCACCTGGGAAGTCATCCTATAAATTACCCAATGGTATATTGATTCATTCACTATACGGAACTGTCTGCCTCCTTTTCTGTTCTCAAGACATCCTCTCAGTTTGGTGGGTACTTTTCATTCCCTCCATCCTCCAATAATTGTATTCACAGGTACTGGGATTGAACTTGAAAAGCTCATTTTGCAGGCTATTATCCAACATATTGGACCCAGTGAAAATCATTCATACAGTGATCCAGACTTGAGTTATGCAATGCAAGTGAATGAACTTTTCCACACTTTACAGCAGACAGTAAGATTCTATTTGGCCAGTGCAAGTGTGTCTTTGACTTGATACCCATGTTACCATCAATCATGAGGAACACCACACCCACACTATTGAAGTCATATTAAGTGTCTGGACCTTGCATGGTAACAAGCTAAGAGAACTCACAAATAGAAAATCATCTGTCCTTAATATTCTGAGAGGTACAGTCATCAAATAAATTAAGATGCAAAAAAAGACAGTTTCTTTGAGAACAGAGAGAAACAAGAAGCACACTAGAAGATTCCTTCCTTGCTGGCTCAATGGTTTTTCCAAATATTGACATTTTTAAAGAGTATTCAAATTTCTCAAAAGCCTCTACTACAGAAGTGAGGTGAGAAAAATTCTTCAGCAGATATGTATAACCATTGCTTCTGAATTAGAATGAACCCATCATAATCCATTTTTTTCGGATACAATGCTTTTGGTGACCATGGAGGCCTTGTTTCTTCTCATTGAATTGTGATTCTAAGCACCTGGCCACTGTTATGCCAAATGAGGATCTGCAAGGGCACCAACTGCTTACTCTACCCATTCAGGTTTGAACCGGAATTCTATTAATCCTTACACTCCAGTAGGATTCCTCCATGAATAACAACCATTGTTCCTTGCTAAATTCCTTCTTTCTGATGAATATCCTTTGTGTTTATGTGAACATTTTGTCAAATATACACAAAGATACAGGGAACTCTCACAAAGCCATCACCAAGATTCTAGAATTATCTATCTTTTATTATACATAGATAACCTATCTATTCTCTGTCTCTTTGCTGAGATAGTTTAAAGAAAATACCCGATATCATGCCATTTTATCTTATTGACGTTTTTAAAGAGTATTCAAATTTCTCAAAAGCCTCTACTACAGAAGTGAGGTGAGAAAAATTCTTCAGCAGATATGTATAACCATTGCTTCTGAATTAGAATGAACCCATCATAATCCATTTTTTTCAGATACAATGCTTTTGGTGACCATGGAGGCCTTGTTTCTTCTCATTGAATTGTGATTCTAAGCACCTGGCCACTGTTATGCCAAATGAGGATCTGCAAGGGCACCAACTGCTTACTCAACCCATTCAGGTTTGAACCGGAGTTCTATTAATCCTTACACTCCAGTAGGATTCCTCCATGAATAACAACCATTGTTCCTTGCTAAATTCCTTCTTTCTGATGAATATCCTTTGTGTTTATGTGAACATTTTGTCAAATATACACAAAGATACAGGGAACTCTCACAAAGCCATCACCAAGATTCTAGAATTATCTATCTTTTATTATACATAGATAACCTATCTATTCTCTGTCTCTTTGCTGAGATAGTTTAAAGAAAATACCCGATATCATGCCATTTTATCCCTACATACTTTGGTATGGATATCTAAATATTAGACATAGTTTCTTATATACAGCAGACAATATCAGTATCATAACCAAAGTAATTCTTCAGTATTATTTAATACCCAGTCTATATTCAAATTTCCCTGAGTATTTAAAAAATGTCTCTTTGTGGTTTTGGTTTATTTAAACCAGGATTCAAAAAAGACCCAGACGCTAAATTAGATTGTTGTCTCTGTAATCTCTTTAGAGACCTCCTTAGTGGTCCAGTGATTGAGAATCCACTTGCCAATGCAGGGGACACGGGATGGATCCCTCCTCTGGGAGAATCCCACATGCCACAGAGCAACTAAGCCTGTATGCCTCAAATACTGAAGCCACTGCAAGGAGAAGCACCTATCACAACTAGAGAGTTGCCCCCTGCTCTCTGCAACTAGAGAAATCTCTTGAGCAGCAATGAAGACCCAACACAGCCAAAATAAAATAATTAATTAATTTAAAACATCTCCTTTAGTTCAGGGTTTCTCGACAGTGGCGTTATTGATATTTTGAGGTGAGGTGAGGTGAGGTGAAGTCGCTCAGTCGTGTCCGACTCTTTGCGACCCCGTGGACTGTAACCTACTAGGCTTCTCTGTCCATGGGATTCTCCAGGCAAGAATACTGGAGTGGACTGCCATTTCCTTCTCTAGGGGATCTTCCTGACCCAGGGATCGAACCCCCGTCTCCTGCATTGGAGGCAGACGCTTTAACCTCTGAGCCACCAGGAAAGTCCATTGATATTTTAGACCAGATAATTCTTATAGGGATGAGAGTGGAGGATGTGTTGTGCATTGTAAGATGTACAGCAGAATACTTGACTTCTGCTTCCTAGATTCCAGTAGCACCACTCACATTGTGACAATCAGTAATTTCTCCAGACATTGTTACCCCCACTGAGGACAAAATCATCTTTGGTTGAGAAAACTGATTTAATAAGTCATCTCCTCCTCCTCCTTCTTTTCAATATGACATTAATTTACAGAATAAATCAGATGAGTTGTTTTGTACAATGTCCCACACTCTGAATTTGTCTGCTGGCACCTGGGATCATCTACCTTATTACTCTGTCACTTATTTCTGTCTCTGGAAACTAGGTTAAGGGAGGCAAAAAAAAAGTGAAAGTGTGAGTCTCTCAGTTGTGTCCAACTCATTGCGACCGAATGGACTATAGCCTGGCAGGCTCTTCCATCCATGAAATTCTCCATGTAAGACTCTAAGAGTGGGTAGCCATTTCCTTCTCCAGGAAATCTTCCTGACCCAGGGATGGAATCCAAGTATCCTGCATTGCAGGCAGGTTCTTTACTGTCTGAGCAATCAGGGAAGCCCAAGGGAGGCAAAGTTAGACTTAATATTTCTGGCAGAAATACTTCAGAATTGGTGCCATATACTGGACTTCATATTGTATCAAAACAGGAGGCCTAACATATCTGATAACTTCCAGATGTTCAAGCTGGTTTTAGAAAAGGCAGAGGAACCAGAAATCAACTTGTTAACATTTGCTGGATCATTGAAAAAGCAAGAGAGTTCCAGAAAAACATCTATTTCTGATTTATCGACTATGCCAAAGCCTTTGACTGTGTAGATCACAATAAACTGTAGAAAATTCTGAAAGAGATGGGAATACCAGACCACCTGACCTACCTCTTGAGAAACCTGTATGAAGGTCAGGAAGCAACAGTTAGAACTGGACATGGAACAACAGACTGGTTCCAAATAGGAAAAGGAATATGTCAAGGCTGTATATTGTCACCCTGTTTATTTAACTTACATGCAGAGTACATCATGAGAAACGCTGGGCTGGAAGAAGCACAAGCTGGAATCAAGACTGCCAGGAGAAATATCAATAACCTCAGATATGCAGATGATACCACCCTTATGGCAGAAAGTGAAGAGGAACTAAAAAGCCTCTTGAGGAAAGTGAAAGAGGAGAGTGAAAAAGTTGGCTTAAAGCTCAACATTCAGAAAACGAAGATCATGGCATCTGGTCCCATCACTTCATGGGAAATAGATGGGGAAACAGTGGAAACAGTGTCAGACTTTATTTTTGGGGGCTCCAAAATCACTGCAGATGGTGACTGCAGCCATGAAATTAAAAGATGCTTACTCCTTGGAAGAAAAGTTATGACCAACCTAGATAGCATATTGAAAAGCAGAGACATTACTTTGCCAACAAAGGTCCGACTAGTCAAGGCTATGGTTTCTCCAGTGGTCATGTATGGATGTGAGAGTTGGACCATAAAGAAAACTGAGCGCCAAAGAATCAATGCCTTTGAACTGTGGTGTTGGAGAAGACTCTTGCGAGTCCCTTAGCCTGCAAGGAGATTAAATCAGTCAATCTCAAAGGAAATCGGTCCTGAATATTCATTGAAAGGACTGATGCTGAAGCTCCAATACTTTGGCCACCTGCTGTGAAGAACTGACTCATTGGAAAAGACCCTGATGCTGGGAAAGATCAAAGGCAGAAGGAGAAGGGGCTGACAGAGGATGAGATGGTTGGATGGGATCGCTGACTCAATGGACATGAATTTGAGTAAGCTCCAGGAGCTGGTGATGGACAGGGAAGCCTGGCTTGCTGCAGTCTGTGGGGTCACAAAGAGTCAGACATGACTGAGTGACTGAACTGAACTGACCTTCCTCAATTCAATCAACTGAAGTTTGGACTCAGCCAACCTTTGTCCCAGTTCTATGCTGAATTTTCCTCTGCTCCAGCCTCTTCATGAATATGTATGTACCCCTAGCTTAAAACCTCTAATTTAGGTGTCTGGGGAGAACTGCTTTGAGGAAGATCTCTGGTGTTCTCCTAACTTGTGGTAAGCAATAATAAAGCCTTCCTTCTCCCGATCTTTGGCTTAGTTGTGTCTACTGACTTCTACCCACCAAGAGGCGAAGCCAGTTTTTGGGAAACATTGGCAGTGAAGTGTGAAAAGAGGAGGAAAACAGAAGTCTAGAGCAAGGTGAGGACTGCTGCCTGCCCTCAGTTCTCAGGGCTGCTGGCATATAAACAGACAGTGAAACAGAATTTGAAGTCTAGAAATAGATCCAGATGTATATGGGACACTATGACTGTCTCTCCAATCAGGGGAGGAAAATGGAGTTGAGACCCTGGAAAAGCTGGCTGCCATCTGGAAAAGCTGGCTCTAGCCCTCTATCTCCTTTGATGAGGAGAGAGTGAACTAGGCAGATGGGGAACAGAGTTGGGCCAGAGACTCTTACCCTATAAACGTGTAAGTTTTAAAGTTGGACCTACTCAAAAATATTACCTACTTTAAAAAGTGAAAGGGCAAAAAAAAGACAGTACTCCTGAATGATGAGAGATGGAGTGTCCAAGAGAAGAGCCTGGAATCTCACAGACAGGACTGGTTTCATGGGGAAGTAAGCACACCATCCTTACAATAGGTTAAGCAGGATTGCCATGGAAAACCTAGAAAAGCGCTCTTGGGGTCCTTCTGTGTCATTAGTCATTAGGTCACAAGTTCAACACAAATTCAAGCACTATCCAGAAAGGGGTAGAGTCTTTATGCCAGTTTTCCCAGAACTGCAGTGAAGGTTGTCAGATTAACACAGATCTGAGCTGCTGAAGGTATAGGACCCTGGACAAGTAAGTTTGAGAGGAGGCACAGGTACAGGTCTTGGGGGTTATCACTGAAGCCATCAGATTCAAAGAAATAAAGGAGCAACAGGGCAAGGGAGTCCAGTAGGATCCCAAAGACAGAAGCACTGAGCATTCACTGAGAGAGGGCGGGGGAAAAGAAGATCAAGGGACGTTTCTCTAAGATCACCCTCTATTAGGCCTGGCCTTAGAAGAGTGCAGACTTCCAAAGAAGCTGGAAGCTGCATGCACTGACCTCGGAAAAATCTCTCAGGCTCCACTGTTCTCAGCAGTGATTTAAGTTCAAGTGCCCAACTGGTAAAAGTTTACACTTCCCAGATTTGAGGGACATGGGGTGCCTTTCACTCACACAGAGTTAATCCAGGGGAGTTGCTGGTTCCAAGGCACTCCTCCACAGAGCAGGAGGCCCTGTCCCACCATCCCAGCCTTTGGTCTGTACCTCCCACCAGTGCTTCCTAAGAGGGCTCACTGCACAGGGCAGAAGGGTCCCTCAGTGGGTTCCAGGTGACAAGAAAGAAAGAAGTGGAGAGCAAAATCAATGCAGCCCGTGAACTCTCATTCCCTTGACTCCCCACAGCTACAAGGACCACAGTCAAAATTCAACTGATGTGGAAGGCACTGCTGAGGAACTGTTTCATTAACATTCTTCTTGATTATAAAAGAACTCTATTTCTTGCCCTCCTGGATCTTACTCTGGAGAACAGACACAGTGACAGCATCATTATTTATAAAACTATCCAGAAATAAAGGATGAAACATAAGAAAAAGAATCCAAACACCAATTATCCGACTACCAGAGTAACCCTGTTCTATCGGTGTGTGTGTTTCCAATCTTAACAAAGCCTGGTTGATATAATTTGGATGATGGGTACTGTGTGACTCTTTTGTGACCCCAGGGACTGTAGCTCTGTCCATGGGATTCTCCAGCCAAGAATGTTGCAGTGGGTTGCCATTTCCTTCTCCAGGGGATCTTCTCTCCTGCATTGGCAGGCAGATTCTTTACCACTGAGATACCTGGGAAGCCCCTAATTTGGATGATATACTAAATGAATAGCATTAATATACTGTTAATACATACATGTATGCAAATATATTATTTGCCCGTGGACTTAAATTCCTAATAATGTTCAGTGATAACATATCATTCCATCCAGAAATTATACTGAACTTTATTTAATCAATCCCACAATGCTGAACTTTTTTGGTAGTCAGTTTTCACTAACATAAATAATGTTCAATAGATAATGTTTTACTTGAAAATGGATCCACAGATCAAACCCCTAGGAAAATATTCCTCAATTTTAAGATTACTAGGTCAAAGGATATGTACATTTTTAAGGCAATACAAAGTGCCAAACTGTCTGCAATAAAAGTTACGTCCGTTTACCTATCAGCCAACTGTAGATTTTAACTTTTATTCTCTACATCAAACTCTAAAACCACTTCCCAGCTCAACTGTTGTGACCCAGACTGGAAGGAGGGTGGTGGCCTACCAAACTCATCAGTCTACAAGAAGAGGCAGATCTGAAACCAACCAGGGAGGAAGAATGCAGTGGTGATGTGCTTTTTGATCCTCAGCCTCCACTAACCTTGTTTCTGCTAACAACTCTCTAGGGATCCAGCTGAGGGCTTATTTTCTTGACACCAAATATGTGGTATATTTCCTAACTGGATGTCCACATGAAACATAATGAAGCTGAATCCATTCCTCACCAAACACAAAAATTAACTCAAAATGGATCACAGACCTTCATATAAGATCTATAGTCATAAAACTCTTTGAAGAAAAGATAGTAAATCTTCATGACCTTGGGTCAGGCAAAGTCTTCTTAAATATTACACTGAAAGCATAGGGGACAAAAAGAAAACTCAGCAGTCAAAGTTAAAAGTTTTTGTGTTTCAAAAGACACCATCGAGAAAGTAAAAAACAATAACAAAAAAATCCAACCCACACACTGGAGAAAATATATGCAAATCATATATCTGATAAAGGACTTGTATCTAGAGTACACAAAGAGTTCTTACAACTTGATAACTGAAACACAAAAAAAAATCCCACTGGGCAAAAGATGGGTAAAGGATCTAAATAGATATTTTTTCAAAGAACATTTACAGATGGCCAATAAGTACATGAAAAGATACTCAAACATCAAAAGCTACGAGGAAGATGCTAATCAAAACCACAGTGAGATACCCACACCCACTAGGGTAACTATGACCATTGTTGGCCAGGATGTGGAGTAACTGGAAAGCCAACACATTACTGCTGAAAATGTAATGTGGCTGCCGCCACATTTTTACATATTTACATGGTAAATAGTCTGGCACTTACCATATGACCTAGCAATTCCACTCCTAGGTAGGTCCACACAAAAACTTTCACATGAGTATTTCTAGCAGCTTTATCACAAGAGCTGAACAGTAAAAATGCAAATGTTCATCTCCTGATGAGTGAATAAAACCAAATGTGGCATATCCATATAACGGAACACAATTTGGCAATAAAAAGAAATAAAGCACTGATACGTGCAACAACATGGATGAACCTTGAAAACCTATGCTAAGTGAAAGAAGCTACTTACAAAAGACCACATATAATATGATTTCATTTATACTGAATGCCCAGAATAGGCAAATGTGTAGAGACAGAAAGCAGATTAGTAATCGCCTAACTAGTAGGAGGAGGAAAGAGATGAGGAGTGGCTGCCAGTGGGTATGGGGTTTCTTTGGGGGTGATTAAGAAGTTCTAAATTTAGATTACAGTGAGAGTTGCATAACTTTATCAATATACTAAATACAATTGAATTATACACTTTAAATGAGTAAATGGTATGTGAATTACATGTTAATAAACCATTAAAAAACTGTTCTAGGCCTCTTGAAAGAGATACGATTAGTGATGCTGAACCTGGCACATTTTCTCATTTCACTCACCGCCCTGCACCCCAAGAAATACGATGCTGGGCAATTCTAGTTGGGCTACATGTTTCAGGAGCCTGATCTGAGCCACCTGCTCCCCTCCTGGCCCCTCCCTTGCAGCGACGGTCTATTCCCAAGCCTTCCATACTTTCTCTGCCACAGCGATGCTAGAGAAGACTTTGTACACCGATCGTCAGAAAGACACTGTCAAAATTGACGGACGACACACTGAAACCACCTTACCTTCCGTAGGCTTTGTTTCTAGGATTGTAAGCTCTGTGAAGGCTTGAGCTGTCTGGCAAAGTCCCCACCCCAGTGCCTAGGCTATGCTTAGTTCAGTTCAGTTCAGTTACTCAGTCGTGTCCGACTCTTTGCGACACCATGGACTGTAGCATGCCAGGCCTCCCTGTCCATCACCAACTCCCAGAGTTTACTCAGACTCATGTCCTGGGGAGCCTGGTGAGCTGCCGTCTATGGGGTCGCACAGAGTCAGACATGACTGAAGCAACTTAGCAGCAACAGCTTTCTCCTATATTTGGCCAATGGGAGCTTCTTAAAGTTTTAATTTTATTTTTCCCAAATGAGAAAGTTTTTGCAGTTCTTTCAATGAGGATCTGGGCAGTAAATTACCTTAGTCTTTAAATGTCTGAAGAAGTCTTTATTTTGGCTTCATTATTAATTAAGCATATATATATATATAGATTACATTACTATTATATTTCCTCAGTAGTTTGAAGATATTAATCCACTGTTTTCTAAAATCTACTGTTTTGATGAAGGGTCTATTATCTCTATATTCTCTTATAAGTATTTTCTTTTTTCTCTCTGGTAGTTTTTTTATTTTAATAAAATACATTTTATTTTTTCAACTATTTTGTATTTATAGTGGAAAGCCCAGAGTTCCCATATACCCTCTGTCCCCACACACCTATAACTTCTCCTATTGTTGACATCCTACACCATGTGGTATGTTTGTTACAATCGATGAATGACAATATTATCACCCAAAGATCAGAGTTTACATTTGGGTTCATTCTCAGTGTTGAACACTCTATTGGTTTTGGCAACTGTACCCACCACTGTAGTATCATACAGAATAGTTTCACTGTCCTAAAATCCTCTGTGCTTTATACCTCCTTCCTGGCAGGGTACAGTCCATGGGGTTACAAAGAGCTGGACACAACTGAGTGACAGCATGTACACACAGGCTCACAGCAGGATTCCCTGTTACTTTTGCTAAAGTCCATAGTACTTTAGATTTACTTTAGGAGCAGTCTCTTTTTTGCTCCTGGCATTATGTGGGGACTTAGGTTTCAGCTCCTTTTCTTTTATTAATATTATGAACTTATTTTTAAAGTTTGTATTTGTTTATTAAAATAATTTTTATTAAAACTTGTGGCAAAAATACACAATATTTTACTACCTTAACTGTTGTGTACAGTTCTAAAGTTGGGTACAGTACTTAAGTGTACAGTTCCATGTCATTAACTATGTTCACATTAATATGCTAACATCACCACCTCCATCTCTAAAACTTTTATCTTCCCAAAGTGAAATTCCATCCCATTAACAATAACTCCCCATTTTTCCTTCCCATAAGCCCTTGGAAGTGATATTTTTTGTCTTCATGAGCTTGACTATTTTCTCTTTTTTGCTCCTGGCATTATGTGGGGACTTAGGTTTCAGCTCCTTTTCTTTTATTAATATTATGAACTTATTTTTAAAGTTTGTATTTGTTTATTAAAATAATTTTTATTAAAACTTGTGGCAAAAATACAAAATATTTTACTACCTTAACTGTTGTGTACAGTTCTAAAGTTGGGTACAGTACTTAAGTGTACAGTTCCATGTCATTAACTATGTTCACATTAATATGCTAACATCACCACCTCCATCTCTAAAACTTTTATCTTCCCAAAGTGAAATTCCATCCCATTAACAATAACTCCCCATTTTTCCTTCCCATAAGCCCTTGGAAGTGATATTTTTTGTCTTCATGAGCTTGACTATTTTAAGGGATCATACAGTATTGTGTTTTGGTGATTGGTTTATTTCACTTATCATAAAGTCCTCAAGGTTCATACATGTGGCAGCATTTCCTTCAGGAATTTCCTTACTTTTCAATGCTGAATAACATTCTGTGTACGTATATATCATTTTGTTTTTCCAGATTCCCTCAATGGACACTTGGGTTGCTTCCACTTTTGGCTATTGTGAATAATGCTGCTATGAGCACTGATTTACAATCAGCTTCCTGATTTCTATGACTTAAGATTTAGGACCCTTTCTTCAAAGATGAACTTACTCTACCCCTCTATCCCCCCTTTGAAATTTTCAGTTTCAAAACCCCTCTAAGTGATTTAGCTTCGGCTTCCACTCATCAGGGCCACTAAGTAAAACTGTACAGATTATGTCCTACACAAGGGCACCTGGGTACTAGGTGTACTAGATGTATAAGGGCACCTGGTGTACTAGGGAAAAATCAGGCTAGAACTCCATTCATAGAGTCCTATGGCCATGTGGGTGAATCTACTCAGAGGGTGGTCCATTTTCTCATTTATGCAAAGACACCTAAACAGTTAACTGCCTTGGCTCTCACTTCTCTCTTGTCATGGCTTTTAGCATCTGCTTCAGTTTTAGCATCCAGAGACTTCCCTCTCTTGCTTTTGAACTTATCTATGTATGATATAGAAGGCAATGGCAACCCACTCAAGTACTCTTACCTGGAAAATCCCAAGGCAGAGGAGCCTGGTAGGCTGCAGTCCGTGGGGTCACTAAGAGTCAGACATGACTGAGCGACATCACTTTCACTTTTCACTTTCATGCATTGGAGAAGGCAATGGCAACCCACTCCAGTGTTCTTGCCTGGAGAGTCCCAGGGACGGGGGAGCCTGGTGGGCTGCCGTCTATGGAGTCACACAGAGTCGTACACGACTGAAGTGACTTAGCAGCAGCAGTAGCAGCATGTAAGATATTTGATAAGCTTTTTATCCCTATCCATCAGAGGGCAGACAGAATGAAAACCACAACCACAAAAAACTACCAAACTGATCATATGGACACAGCCTTGTCTAACTCAATGAAAGTATGAGCCATGCCAGGTAGGGCCACCTAAGATGGCCATCCAAGATGGATGGGTCATGGAGGAGAGTTCTGAGAAAATATGGTCCTCTAGAGAAGGGAATGACAAACCACTTCAGTTTTCTTGCCTTGAGAACCCCGTGAATAGTATGAAAAGGCAAAAAGTTATGACATTGAAAGATGAACTCCCCAGGTTGGTAGGTGCCCAATATGCTACTAGAGAAGAGTGGAGAAATAACTCTAGAATGAAGAGACAGAGGCAAAGCAAAAACAACACCCAGCTGTGGATGTGACAGGTAACGGAAGTAAAGTCTGATGCTGTAAAGAGCAATACTGCACAGGAATCTGGAATGTTAGGTCCATGAATCAAGGCAAATTGGAAGTGGTCAAACAGGAGATGGCAAGAGTGAATATCAACATTTTAGGAATTCAGTGAACTAAAATGGACTGGAATGGGTGAATTTAACTCAGATGACCATTATATCTACTATTGTGAGCAAGAATCCCTTTGAAGAAATGGAGTAGCCATTATAGTCAAGGAAAGAGTCCAAAATGCAGTAGTTGGATGAAATCTCAAAAATGACAGAACGCTCTCTGTTTATTTCCAGTGCAAACCATTCAGTATCACAGTAATCCAAGTCTATGTATGCCCTGGCCAGTAATGGTGAAGAAGTTGAATGGTACTATGAAGACCTACAAGACCTTCTAGAACTAACACCCCCAAAAGATGTCCTTTTCATTATAGGGGACTGGAGTGCAAAAGTAGAAAGTCAAGAAATATCTGGAGTAACAGGCAAATTTGGCCTTGGAGTACAGAATGAAGGAGGTCAAAGGCTAACAGAGCTTTGCAAAGAGACCGCACTGGTCAAAGCAAACACCTTCTTTCAAAAACACAAGAGAAGACTCTACAAATGGCAATCACCAGATGGTCAATACTGAAATCAGATTGATTATATTCTTTGCAGCTAAAGATGGAGAAGCTCTATACAGTCACCAAAAACAAAACCTAGAGCTGACTGAAATCCTTATTGCCAAATTCAGACTTAAACTGAAGAAAGTAGAGAAAACCACTATACCATTCAGGTATGACCTAAATCAAATCCCATACAATTATACAGTGAAAGTGACAGAGATTCAAGGGATTAGACCTGAAGAACTAGGGACGGAGGTTCACGACATCAAGACCATCCTCAAGAAATAGAAATGCAAAAAGGCAAAATGGTTGTCTGAGGAGGCCTTACAAATAGCTGAGAAAAGAAAAGAAACTAAAGACAAAGGAGAAAAGGAAAGATATACCCATTTGAATGCAGAGATCTAAAGAGTAGCAAGGAGAGATAAGAAAGCCTTCCTCAATGATCAGTGAAAAGAAATAAAGGAGAACAATAGAATGGGAAGGACTAGAGATCTCTTCAAGAAAATTAGAGATACCAAGGGAACATTTCATGCAAAGATGGGCACAATAAAGTACAGAAATGGTATGGACCTAACAGAAGCAGAAGATATTAGGAAGAGATGCAAGGATACACAGAAGAATTGTACAAAAAAGATCTTCCCGACCCAGATAACCACTATAGTGTGATCACTAACCTAGAGCCAGACATCCTGGAATACAAAAACAATGGGATTTAGAAAGCATCACTGTGAACAAAGCTAGTGGAGGTGATGGAATTCCAGTTGAGCTATTTCAAATCCTAAAAGATGATGCTGTGGAAGTGTTACACTCAATATGCCAGCAAATTTGTAAAATTCAGCAGTGGCAACAGGACTGAAAAAGGTCAGTTTTCATTCCAGTCCCAAAGAAGGGCAATGCCAAAGAGTGCTTAAACTACCACACAACTAAACTCATCTCACATGCTAGCCAAGTAATGCTCAAAATTCTCCAAGCCAGGCTTCAACAGTATGTGAACTATGAACTTTCAGATATTCAAGCTAGATTTAGAAAAGGCAGAGGAACCAGCGATCAAATTGCCAACATCCATTGGATCATTGGAAAAGCAAGACAGTTCCAGAAAAACATCTACTTTTGTTTGATTGACTATGTCAAAGCCTTTGACTGTGTGGATTACCACAAACTGTGGAAAATTCTTAAAGAGATGGGAATACCAGACCACCTTACCTGCCTCCTTAGAAACCTGTATGCAGGTCAAGAACCAACAGATGGAACTTGTACATGAAACAACAGACTGGTTCCAAATTGGGAAAGGAGGAAGTCCAGGCTGTATATTATCACCCTGTTTATTTAACTTATATGCAGAGTATATCATGAGAAATGCTGGGCTGGATGAAGCACAAGCTAGAAACAAGATTGCTGGGAGAAATGTCAATAATTTCAGATATGCAGATGACACCACCCTTATGGCAGAAAGCAGAGAAAAACTAAAGAGCCTCTTAATGAAAGTGAAAAAAGAGAGTGAAAAAGTTGGCTTAAAGCTCAACATTTAGAAAACTAAGATCATGGCATCCAATCCCATCACTTCATGGCAAATAGATGGGGAAACAATGGAAACAGTGAGAGACTTTACTTTTGGGGGGCTCCAAAATCACTGCAGATGGTGACTGCAGCCATGAAATTAAAAGACGCTTGCTCCTTGGAAGAAAAGCTATGAGCAACCTTGACAGCATATTTTTAAAAAGGGCAGAGACCTTACTTTACCAACAAAGGGCCGTCTAGTCAAACCTATGGTTTTTCCAATAGTCATTAATGGATGTGAGAGTTGGACTATAAAGAAAGCTGAGTGCTGAAGAATTGATGCTTTTGAACTGTGGTATTGGAGAAGACTCTTGAGAGTCCCTTAGACTGCAAGGAGATCAGCCAGTCCATCCCAAGGGAAATCAGTCCTGAATATTCATTGAAAGAACTGATGCTGAAGTTGAAACTCCAATACTTTGGCCACCTGATACAAAGAACAGACTCATTGGAAAAGACCCTGATGCTCGGAAAGATTGAAGGTGGGTTGAGAAGGGGATGACAGAGGATGAGATGGTGGATGGCATCTCATGCCATCCTGGAGTAGTTTCCGGGAGTTGGTGATGGATAGGGAAGTCTGGTGTGCTGCAGTCCATGGGGTCGCAAAGAGTCAGACACTACTGAGTGACTGAACTGAACTGAACTGATGTATTACACTTAATTTTTTTTGTATTGCTATGCATGTTTTATTCCTATATGTTTGGGAAGGGAGGAAAGGTGTTTTCATTGACTGGAAGTTACAATCTTTGTTGTTATTTTAAAATAATGCATTTCTCTGTATACTCTTTATTCTTCCAAATTTAGAGGGGAAGAGGATTATAATAAAGAAACAGGAACAGTTAAATTCTAATCGATTAAATCAAGAGCAAAACGATAAAGTGTCCAGTAATGAAGTGTGGATGTAATGCTGTGAGCATATTTATACTAAGGGAACGTACTGAAATGAAACCTTGCTGCCTATTTAAAAATTCAAGGGAAATACAGTGGGCTGTATTTAGGACATATTATTTGGTAATTGATATATACACAAAGGGTTTCCCTGGTGGCTCAGAGGTAAAGAATCCACCTGCAGTATAGGAGCCACAGGAGATGTGGGTTCTATCCCTGGGTAGGACAGATCCCCTAGAGTAGGGCATGGCAACCTACTCTAGAATTCCTGTTAGGAGAATCCGAAGGACAGAGGAGCCTGGTAGTCCACAGGGTTGCAAAGCGTAGGACACGACTGAAAAAACAGCATGCACTCACACGTGTACACAAAATAGAATTTGTTCAAAGGATAAATCCCTCTTAACCCCATAACATAGAGGTTTACTGTGTGCTGCTGCTGCTGCTGCTGCTAAGTCACTTCAGTCGTGTCCGACTCTGTGTGACCCCATAGATGGCAGCCCACCAGGCTCCCCCGTCCCTGGGACTCTCCAGGCAAGAACACTGGAGTGGGTTGCCATTGCCTTCTCCAATGCATGAAAGTGAAAAGTGAAAATGAAGTCGCTCAGTCGTGTCCAACTCTTAGCGACCCCATGGACTGCAGCCCACCAGGCTCCTCCGTCCATGGGATTTTCCAGGCAAGAGTACTGGAGTGGGCTGCCATTGCCTTCTGTCACTGTGTCCTAGTTATTCTGAATTTGAGTATTTGTAAGTGTAATATTGGCTCTCCCAAGTTTGCTTTCCAATCTCAAGAAACAGGATACTCCTGATTTATACAAAGTAACCATCCCTGTGGCTCTCCTTGTTCGCCTTCTTGTTATAAAATCTAGCAAGTAGCACAGGAAGGTGTTCTCTGCTCAGGTTCACTGGCTCTATTCACAGTAAAAGTTGAAGAGTTTTGCCCTCTAGGCAAAAATTCTCTCTCTGTACTTGCTTTACACAATAATCTAGAAAAAACGGAGACTTGAATGTTGCTTAACTGTTTGAATGGGATGTGAAGGTAGAATCTACAGCTTTAGGATTTTGAACCTGCAAGTGAGGTCAGAAACCAGAAGTCATCAAGTGCCAGTTTTGAGGTCAATGGAGGAGCCTAGAATTTTTTTTTTTTTTTTGGTGTGTGTTTTCTCTTTTTGTTGCCAGCCACTCGCTCCAGTATTCCTGCCTAGAGAATTCCATGAACAGAGCAGCCTTTCGGGCTACAGTCCATGGGGTCACAAAGATTTGGACCCAACTGAACAAATAACAAGGCAATGCAAAAGAATGCCAAACTACTGCACAATTGCACTAATCTCACATGCTAGTAAAGTAATGCTCAAAATTCTCCAAGCCAGGATACAGCAATACGTGAACCGTAAACTCCCTGATGTTCAAGCTGGTTTTAGAAAAGGCAGAGGAACCAGAGATCAAATTGCCAACATTCGCTGGATCATGGAAAAAGCAAGAGAGTTCCAGAAAAACATCTATTTCTGCTTTATTGACTATGCCAAAGCCTTTGACTGTGTGGATCACAATAAACTGTGGAAAATTCTGAAAGAGATGGGAATACCAGACCACCTAA
>SJYX01024049.1:370013-409866 GCA_006410675.1 Oreotragus oreotragus
AATCACTGCAGATGGTGACTGCAGCCATGAAATTAAAAGATTCTTACTCCTTGGAAGAAAAGTTATGACCAACCTAGACAGTATATTCAAAAGCAGAGACATTACTTTGTCAACTAAGGTCCATCTAGTCAAGGCTATGGTTTTTCCTGTGGTCATGTATGGATGTGAGAGTTGGACTGTGAAGAAGGCTGAGCGCCGAAGAATTGATGCTTTTGAACTGTGGTGTTGGAGAAGACTCTTGAGAGTCCCTTGGACTGCAAGGAGATCCAACCAGTCCATTTTGAAGGAGATCAACCCTGAGATTTCTTTGGAAGGAATGATGCTAAAGCGGAAACTCCAGTACTTTGGCCACCTCATGAGAAGAGTTGACTCATTGGAAAAGACTCTGATGCTGGGAGGGATTGGGGGAAGGAGGAGAAGGGGACGACCGAGGATGAGATGGTTGGATGGCATCACGGACTCGATGGACATGAGTCTGAGTGAACTCTGTGAGATGGTGATGAACAAGGAGGCCTGGTGTGCTGCGATTCATGGGGTTGCAAAGAGATGGACATGACTGAGCGACTGAACTGAACTGAACAAATAACATGTTTGTACAGGGCATAAGCAGATAACCTATGGCCATAAAAGCCGCCTAGAAGCCTGGTGGCAGAGGTATTTACCTGAATCATATGAGAAAAAAGCCCAGTCTCCCCAGCCAACAAAAGATGGTCTCACTTTTCACTGGCACCTTATTCAACCTTAAGATAATGCTGCTGCTGCTGCTAAGTCGCTTCAGTCGTGTCCAACTCTGTGCAACTCCACAGACAGCAGCCCACCAGGCTCTGCCGTCCTTGGGATTCTCCAGGCAAGAACATTGGAGTGGGTTGCCATTTCCTTCTCCAATGCATGAAAGTGAAAAGTGAAAGTGAAGTCGCTTAGTAGGTGTCCGACTCTTCGTGACCCCATGGACTACAGCCTACCAGGCTCCTCTGTCCATGGGATTTTTCAGGCAAGAGTACTGGAGTGGGTTGCCATTGCTTTCTCCATTAGATAATGCACCTATATTCAATTTTCCATAAGATGGATAATTTCAGAGCAGCAAGGCAGGAGTGAAATTATCTTGATGAAACTCAAAACAGTACTATATGAGAAACCCATATTCATGCTCACAAGTGGGGTAACAAAGGTTCAATTTACCTGAGATGGATGTAAGCAGAAAGGACCAATCAAGAAAGAAGAATGGAATGAGTCATAGGGTACTTTTGGAATATGAAACAGAAATAGTTTACTTCTGTGGTTTTCTGGGGAGTTTGAAGATGCAGAATATAATTCTCTCAAATTTAGCTCACTATACTGGTTGCTATCCCTTGTGTTAGTTTCTGAAATAGTCTTGGTGGGGATGGGAGATCAAGACATAAGGTAGCCTGCTACTGTTGTTAGCCAGGTTCAGAGAAGGACATCTTATATATGTGTCAGAAAAGACTGAGGATTTGGGTGGTGATATTTCCATAGGAATTTAGGTTGGAAAATAGGCTTGTGTAGATTACAAGTTAGACTAGGTATTAGCAGTTTTACTGCTAAAGAAATTCCACTAGAAAGAGTCTAGTCCCTTATAGGATTGCTGCTCCATCTAGGCTACTCTTCTCCCTCTGTGAATCCCAGCCCATACCTTTTAGTTGTGAGTCCTCCTCCAATTCCTTCATTTTTCCAATTCCCACACCTGGTGTCCATCAGAAGCCTGTCTTACTACTTACAAGTGATTGCAGAGTGCCATTTGATTGCTTAGAGGTGGGAACAGGCAGATTGTAATGTGTGTTTCTTCATCTCCTACATTCATTCTCTCTACAACATGGATAGAGTGTAAAAGCATGAGACCCAACCACATTAAAATTTTTTTGTAGAAGTATAGTTGAGTTAACAATGTTGTGTTAGTTTCAGGTATACATCAAAATGATTCAATTATATATATATATATATATATATATATATATATATACACACACACACACACATACATAGATTCATTCTTTTTAAGATTCTTTTCTTATATAGCTTATCACAGAATACTGAGTTGAGTTCCCTGTGCTATACAGTAGGTCCTTGTTGGTTATCTGTCTTNATATATATATATATATATATACACACACACACACACATACATAGATTCATTCTTTTTAAGATTCTTTTCTTATATAGCTTATCACAGAATACTGAGTTGAGTTCCCTGTGCTATACAGTAGGTCCTTGTTGGTTATCTGTCTTATATATTGTAATATATGTTCATCTCAAGCTCTTGATTGATCCCACCCCCCAACGTTTCTCCTTTGGTAACCATAAGTTTGTTTTCAGTGTCAGTAAGTATGTTTCAGTTTTGTGAATAAGTTCATTTGTCTTGTATCATTTTTAAAAATCAGATTCCACATATGAGTGGTATTTTATGATATTTGCCTGGCTTACTTCACTTAGTATGATAATCTCTAGGTTCATCCAGTTGGTGCAAATGGCATTCTTTCAATTTTTTATGCCTAAGTAATATTCTGTTATGTATATGTCCCACGCCATCTTTATTCATTCTTCTGTTGATGGACATTTAGATTGCTTCCATGGCCTGGCTATTGTAAACAGTGCTGCAATGAATATTGGGGTGCATATATCCAAAATCACTGCAGATGGTGACTGCAGCCATGAAATTAAAAGACATTTACTCCTTGGAAGCAAAGTTATGACCAACCTCGACAGCATATTAAAAAGCAGACATTATTTTGTCAACAAAGATCCGTCTAGTCAAGGCTATGGTTTTTCCTGTGGTCATGTATGGATGTGAGAGTTGGACTATAAAGAAAGCTGAGCACTGAAGAATTGACACTTTTGAACTGTGGTGTTGGAGAAGACTCTTGAGAGTCCCTTGGACTGCAAGGAGATCCAACCAGTCCACTCTAAAGGAGATCAGTCCTGAGTGTTCACTGGAGGGATGGATGTTGAAGCTGACACTCCAATACTTGGCCACCTGATGCAAAGAACTAACTCATTTGAAAAGACCCTGATTCTGGGAAAGATTGAGAGCAGGAAGTGCAGGGGACGACAGAGGATGAGATGGCTGGATGGCATCATCAACTCAATGGACATGAGTTTGGGTAAATTCCAGGAATTGGTGATGGACAGGGAGGCCTGGCATGCTGCAGTCCATGGGGTCACAAAGTGTTGGACACGACTGAGTGACTGAACTGAACTGATTCTTTTGAACCATGTTTTTCTCTGGATATAAGCCCAGGAGTGGAATTTCTGGATCATATGGAAGCTCTATTTTTGGTTTTTAAAGGAACCTCCACAATATTCTCCATAGTGGCTATACCAGTTCACATTCCCACCAACAGTGTAGTAGAGTGTCCTTCTTTACACCCTCTCCAGCATTTATTATTTGTACATGTTTTTTGATGATGGCCATCCTGACTGGTATGAAGTGATATCCCTGTAATTTTGATGTGCTTTTTGGCCATTTGTACATCTTCTTCAGAGAAATGTCTATTTAGAGCTTCTGTCCATTTTTTTTTTTTTGATTGGGTTGTTATTTTTATTTCTTTGACATAGAGATGCATGAACTCTTTGTATATTTTGGAGATCAATCTCTTGTTGGTTGCTTCATTTGAAAATATGTTCTCCCATCCTGTGGGTTGTCTTTTTGTTTTGCTTATGGTTTCCTTTGCTGCACAGAAGTCAACTACATTTTAAATAAATATCTTTTCTATATTTTATTGGCCATAGATTATTTATTGGCAATACAATCTATAACAGTGATTTATATTACTTTCCAGTAATTGGTATGAATCACATATTCTTATCAACCTATTCTCAGCAGTTTATACTGTATCATAACTTCAGTTTATCACAGTGCCTACTGCAGTGCTACCTGATACTCTTCTCCCTGAGAACAATTTTCTTCTTTTGGCCTTGCTTTTCTCTTTTCTGTTCAGATTCCCTTGTTACAGTTTCATGGTTTGTTGGAATAATTCTGTCCTTCTACCTTCTTTTCCCAGCTGGGTTCAGAGGGTTGGGGGGATGTTGAGGTCTATGTTTCCCCACTTCCGGTGGATTCTTTTCTGCTTCTTCTATTCTTCACTCCTTTCCTGCTCTTGTTACCAATCTGTTTTTTCCCTCTCTCTTTCCTCCTTTGCCCAGTCAAAGAAATATGAATAAAAGGAAAGTTTCTGTTCTCTGGTATCGATTTCTTCTTTGACTGGATTTTTAGCTTTTGTGTAGTCTCTGAGATTTCTGCTACAGCAACATTCATGGAGGACAGCTGGACACTAGGGAAAGGAGAGGGGAAGGAGTGGGCAAAGAAAGAGAGGAGGGAAGGAGAGGGGTCCTGGGAGGAACCCAAACAAGCTAACATGAAGCATTTGGGAGTATATCATAAAAATAGATGGACATGTACAATATTTTACCAGTTACAAATTGCTTTCTACATTTGTTACCTGATTTATCTGGAGTATAGGTATGCTTCATATTTTGAAGAGAACCAAACTGGAGCTATACATTAAGAATAATATAAACTGTGATGATGCAGCTTGTAATAGCAGAGTTGGAGTTAGAGGCTTCTGACTTCAGCTGTATTTCTCTGTCATTCCATGATGCTAGGAAAGGTGAGCAGGGGTGTACTGAGGGAGAATCCCAGTCACTTTACAAAAGGGCATGCTCTTCACTGATTAAAAAACACAGAAACTCAAGACTTAAACCTTTGATTACCATGATTTGTTTTTCTTGGGGTAATAAGGTAAATTAAAAATTAGGGTGTGTCTGTTACAGGAAGAAGGAGCGAATTATCTTCTGAATTAGAAATAGCCTTTAACAGTCAATAGAAGAATGAGTCAATAGAAGTAAAGAAGAGTAACTCTGCTTAAAGATAAATATAAGATCAACCTTAAAAAATTACTGAGGTATTGACAGAACATGAGACCTAATTTCTAAGTGGGCAGAAAGCTGTCTTTCTAAAAGCTTTATTGCGGTCCCATGTAGATGCAGAGGAAGAAGGAAATGGCAGCTCACTCCAGTATTCTTGCCTGGAGAATCCCATGGACAGAGGAGCCTGGTGGGCTGCTGTCCATGGGGTTGCACAGAATTGGACACAACTGAAGTGACTTAGCATGCATGCATGCATTGAAGAAGGAAATGCAACCCACTCCGGTATTCTTGCTTGGAGAACTCCAGGGACAGAGGAGCCTGGTGGGCTGCCGTCTATGGACTGCACAGACTCAGACACGGCTGAAACGACTTAGCTGTAGCAGCAGCCGTAGATGCAGAAAGACGGACATGGAGACCATTCAGGGTCCCTTCCAGCAAAGCAGGGATGATAGACATTTGGGAGATTTTTTCACTTTTGTGATTTCGGAATCTTGCAGCCTATTATTCTCTGTCCTTGCTGTGCCTTTGTGAACCGCTTGTTCTACCGGAAAGCTCTGGAATATTCAGGGCAAACATTCTGAGCAAGGACCTCGCTGAGTGTAAGGTCTCTAGAAAACAGACTGCTGTATCATTGCCTTTGGAAAACAATCATTTTAGGACAGTTTTCAGGTAGGTGAAAGACCAGTGCAACAAACCGATAAAAGGCCTTTGTCATCTGATCTTCTGCAGTCAATCCTGATGAGAACTGGGTTCCTGCTAGGAGTCCGAGCAGATGCTCTGGCCAGGAGGCCTCTATTTTGCTAGAATCTTGCCCCAATTTAAGGATCAGATTGCAGGTCTCCCAAAAAAATTGCTCTGTGATAGGCTGCATTACTTAGAAAATTCCAATAAAGCACCAGAATGTCTGAGATAAAAGAGCTCTTTGTAGATTAAAGAGAAAAATAAAGGACATCAGTATAATCCTATCTTTAAGCCAAATCTGGATAATGTTAAAGTACTTCCAAACATAACACCATTTAACTCCTTCTTTGCCGGAAATGCAACAATCTGCACTCTCTCTTTCTCAGTAAAGCAACATCTCTTGAACTTACTATTTAAACCTGTGCAAAGGGGAAGAAACAAGTGAGAATAAAAAAATAAAGTGGAAACTTGTTCTGATCCTGGTAAAGTCTGACATCTCTGGCCTCACCAGCTCACTTTGTGTGTTGGTGTTAAGTATCAAAATGAGAATACGTATGCAGAGATACATTATCTACTTAAACAATAATTGTGTGTGTGTGTGTGTGTGTGTGTGTGTATCCTTAGTGCCTAGAACTGCAGTGGCACATAGTAGGTGTTCAATAAATACTTGAGCAAAAAGAAAAAGGTAAATTAGGAAGATGGCAAGGAAGTGTCCCACTCTTAAAACACCTAAAAAATGGATAAAAATTTTAATGCCAAGATTTGCTTAAAGAATTTCCTCAAGCCCACTAGGGACCTAGAATGCATTGACCCTGACACCTCTTTCATCCCCCACTCTTCTCCTTGTGTCCTTACTTTCCTCCCTACCCAACTTCTATTTATAGCCCTTGCATAAACCCCCAATTTCTTTGCCTTCTCTCTTTTCTTCCTCCTTTCTCCTTGCCTTGCAAAGTCTCAACTCTAATAAAACCAGCTCAGGCTTCCCTGGTGGCTCAGATGGTAAAGAATCTGCCTGGAATGTGGGAAACCTGGGTTTGATCCCTGGGTCTGGGAGATCTCCTGGAGAAGGGAATGGTTACCCACTCCAATATTCTTGCCTGGAGAATCCCATAGACAGAGGAGCTGGAGGGCTACAGTCCATGGGGTCACAAAGAGTCAGACATTACTGAGTGACTAACACACACACATTGGCCACTTCACACTTAAAAGTGTTGGGGAGAAACATACAACCATGCCAACTGGACTCAACTTAAATTTGTGGTCATAGACATCCCATGGCCCTCCCTCCATGCTGCCTGCCTATTGTGTTGCATCTTCTACTCCCCTAGATAACTAGTTCACGCTTGCTCCTTTTTACTCTGTGGGTCATTTTGCTTACTATTTCCTTATATGCAAAATTAGAGAAAAATTCCATGTGCTCCCATTACCCTAATCCCCCCACAGCTCATCTGTTAAACTCTTGGAAGATGATGGTCAGCATTGAATTCATGTTCTAATTGTGGTTTACTTAAACCACAGTTACTGGAGGTTAAAATAATCAGAGAGCATCAACATAGCACTGTTTTGGGCACATTCCCTGACAGTAGTGTCCCTTTGCCTTGTATTGCTGTGTCTCTTCTGTTTGAAGTTTCAGTAAGTGAATGCAAGCCCGTGTAAACTAGGGACTGAGCATATAACCCTTGCCTGTGCGTGCTAAGCTGCTTCAGTCATGTCTGACTTTTTGCGATCTTATGGACTGCAGCCCGCCAGGCTCCTCTGTCCATGGGATTCTCCAGTCAAAAGTACTGACATAGGTTGCCATGCTCTCATCCAAGGGATCTTCCTGACCCAGGGATCAAAGCCGTGTCTCTTATGTCTCCTGTATTGGCAGGCAGGTTCTGTACCACTCCCGCCACCTGGGAAGCTCGGGGCCTGCATTTCTGCTGAACTGCAGGTAGCCTGTCTTCCTGGGACAGCACTGGGGGGATGCTAGGGGTACAGGCTGCTTTCAATTCTCACTGGTATGAACCCTGTCCAGCTGCCACACAGAGCCCTGCCTCAGGTTTGCGAGTTCATTTCCCAGGGGTGGGGTGCACACCATACAGGCCAGCCCCTGTGTAGTACTGCCCTCCTCTCTGCCACATCTGCCATGTATCCCAGATGAAGAGACAGTGGTAGGACTTAGAAACCAATCTTGAGCATTTTCAAACTAGCTTCTACTGGCTGAGTATCTGTTATGTGCCAGAAGCCTTACACACAGTAGCTCACTTAATTTGCACAACTGTACTCCAAGGTAAGTTTCATTGCCTTCACTTTCTAGATATACACACCCTGCCCTCTCCAAGGCCCCAGTTTCAGATTTCTGGATAGTACCTTCTCCCTCAAGAATATATGTTTCCCCAGAGACAAGCAACAGGGCTTCCCTGATCCATTTAGATTCATAGGAAAATAAAAGAAGCATTGCCTCCACCCTCAAAAGTGACAAAGCAGGCAGACAGAAAGCACAGGCTTGGAAGCTAACAACAATTGTGTTACCAATGAGAATACTAAGCTAAGTCCTCCACTGCGAACATCTGTGCCTAGGTTTACTCAAAGGGCTTTCCACTATCCAGGGAGCTATGAGTTTTACATTTTGTAAAGGGGTTAGTTGGGTCATTTCACCAGGTCAAAAGGTGTCAACAATGAATAGTCAAGTTTTAACCTCTTTCCAAACTGAAAAATTCTCTAGCTTTGAAGCAATAGCTCTTTTAATTTCTTCCAGTCACCTCCCACCCTCCCCAACTTATAAGTTCTAGGCATCCTACCAAAACAAGCCCATTTAAAAGATTAAAAAACTGAGATCTATATAGACTTGATATCCTCAAGATCAGGCAAGATATATGCTCAAATTTTAGATATAAATTCATGTTTTCCATCACAGAACACTATAAAATTAAACTGCTATAAACTCACAAAGAATTTGAGAGATATTTCTTAATAAGGTCCCAAGGTGAACATTCCCCTATGTATTGTGTGTATGTGTGGAAAAGAAACTAGCCTCAAATTTCCATGTGACTATAGCTAGAAGAATAAATATTGATCTCGTTTTTTTTTCCTATAATTCTAAATTTTAGATCTTAGGAGTTTAAAGTTATAAGCAAAATTTAGACATTATTTAGTCCAATCTATCATAAATTTTAAGTATAAAGGAAAATCCAGAATTGTCTTATTTAAAACAAAAAAAAAGCACCTTTAGAAAAAAATGTTTTCACATAACACATTATCACCAAATGAATCTATTGAGACAAAAATAATACTAGAATAGGCTGTCTCTGAGGCCACAATATGACTTCCCCTTTTATGTTAATGGTAAAATTATAGGTTTAAAATATATATGTTAGGATGAAGGTGAAGAAATTTGTTACAAAGACCATCAAAGTACAATGAAAGTTTTGGCTTTCATACAAGATTTTAATTTGCTTTGTAGATTCTTCTTTGTAATTAGATTTAAGGTTTAGATTATCTCATGTGACTCTTTTATAAAAACAGAGGTTTTAGCCAAGCACTGACATGCTTTTAAGTATAAAGGAAAATCCAGAATTGTCTTATTTAAAACAAAAAAAAAGCACCTTTAGAAAAAAATGTTTTCACATAACACATTATCACCAAATGAATCTATTGAGACAAAAATAATACTAGAATAGGCTGTCTCTGAGGCCACAATATGACTTCCCCTTTTATGTTAATGGTAAAATTATAGGTTTAAAATATATATGTTAGGATGAAGGTGAAGAAATTTGTTACAAAGACCATCAAAGTACAATGAAAGTTTTGGCTTTCATACAAGATTTTAATTTGCTTTGTAGATTCTTCTTTGTAATTAGATTTAAGGTTTAGATTATCTCATGTGACTCTTTTATAAAAACAGAGGTTTTAGCCAAGCACTGACATGCAAAACAAAAACAAAAAATGTTTGCCTTCAGGGACTAGCCTAGCTATAATTTTAGTTGGAAGCTCAGTAATGCATCTATACATCCATGGTAATTAAATCTAACTACTAACAAACTTAAAGTTAAATTTTAATGATCTTTTATAGCTGGACAGTAAATGTAAATGAGTCATGGATACAGACCTTAGTTTGTAGACGATGTCAAAAAAACAGTACTGATTGATATACTGTAAAGAAAAGAGGCTGTGGAGATCTGTGTTCTAAATTTACCTCTGCCACCGTAAGTAAAGCTCTTTTCTGTGCCTGGTTTAACTTAATTCTTTTAACTCTACAAAGTAAGAAAGACAGATACTATTATCCTCACTATACAGATGAAGAAACTGAGGCTCATAAAGGCTAAAATATATGACCAAAATCATGCAGTTTGTAAGCAATAGAGCTAGGGTACAGATGCAGCCTTTCAGACACAATTCTGTATAGGCAGACATCATGCCTACCACCTCTAAATGTCCGATATAATAAAGTTGTGTTTAGTCATCACTCAATTACAACCAGACTTTTAAAGTACTTTAAATACCATTCAGCAAGCACAACATGTTCTCTAGCCTGCAGGACTAAATGCTTTTATGATTCCACTGTAGGAGGATCCAATTAAGTGCTAAGTTAATAGCCAACTTTATAGCCAAACTAATAGAAAAGCCACATTACACTGGCTCCTTCTTGTCAGACCAGCCACTTTTAAGACTTTCTGCTAACTTGTATCCCCTGATATTTATCGGAATGTCTAGGTTACTGTTAAAAAAAAAAAAGAAAAACAAACAAACAAAATGCTCCCCATTGCTCTGTTACAAGTTAAGTCACAATTGTAGGCAGAACATTTGTAAGTAAACAATGCAGAGTAATCAGCCAGTTCAAGAAATAATGCTAGCTGTGTGTCACCAAACTCTTTCCCCAGATACCTGACGCCAGGCATTTGGTAAATCCTAATAAGCCATTTCAGTTTGGTTTCTTCTTGAAGTCAAGCCAAATATTACATGTACATAGCATGCTTTCATATTTTTCAAAGGGCTTTCGTGTTCATTATTTTATTTTATCCCAATATGACAGTAATGTGTAGGTTGAAGTTATTCTCTGTGGTCTCCCAAAAGAGCTATTTATTTAGTCTCAGATTTTCTATCTGTTTTTAAACCACCATAACACTCCAAGTGTTAAAGAATGAATAGAGCATGAGGGTCACAAAACTTTTTTGAAGATAATAGAATGAAGAATAGGGGTGTTCCGTAAGCCCACCTTAAGTTGGCAGTGCTTGAAACTAAGGAAGTAACAATAACAAAATAGAGCAACAAATGTTTCAAAAGTTATGAATTAATCTAAAAAAATATAACCTAGGTTCAGTCATTAAATTTGTAAATTGAAAGGATAAAGTTGGTATGAACTGGCAAAAATACTTTTGTATCAGAAATGCCAATAGCACTTAAGAATTCAGAAGGAGCCCCAAATATAACTTTTTTAAAGATTAAATAAGAAGTAATTGAACACAGCTTTACCAAAATCAATGAATATTCAAAGTAAGAGAAGAGAATGGGGAGTGAGGTTAACAGATGTCATGATTTAATCAACAGTCAGTCAGTGAAGTCAGTGAAGTCACTCAGTCGTGTCCGACTCTTTGTGACCCCATGGACTGTAGCCTACCAGGCTCCTTTCCATGGGATTCTCCAGGCAAGAGTACTGGAGTGGGTTGCCATTTCCTTCTCCAGGAGATCTTCCCGACCCAGGGATCGAACCCAGTTCTCCCGCATTCCAGGCAGATACTTTAACCTCTGAGCAGTACTTTTTATAATAAAGTAAAGATCATTTGAAAGTGCTATATTTTCTTTTTACAAAGAAGAAACATATGCTTATATGTACTTAGGAAAAAGCATTTGGAGGCATATACACCCTTTTATTAGCAGCAAGTGTCAAGAAGAGAATATATGGATCTTGATCTGATCTCACACAGAAGTTTCCACATGTTCTTGAAATATGTGTGAAGAGTGTTCTCTTTCATAAGATAGTAAGCTCAGTCTCCTTTAAAAATTCCAGCTGGAGAGCTACTGATCTGCCTGTAAACTGTCCCCTGAGACATTTTAAGTCAGTGTGTTTCAGTCATGGGTCCATCAAAATTTGGCTTCATGCTTCTCTCATAAACTGGACGAGGGAGAAGGAAGAGAGGAGAGAAGTCACAAGATGGAGGATAAAATATTGTTGTATTTCAACTTATCCAGGAGCAGAGTGGGCAGCATTCTAAGTCTAATGTCAGTGATAGTATATTTCAGAATATTTGGGGCCTCCTAACCATTTTAAACATGCAAAGTTTCCTAGAAAAAGCCTAATATTTGGTTTCCTGCCACTTTGGGACCATTCTGGCTCTGGGGCTGGAGTTGTTTTCCTCACCTGTTCCCTCTGGGTGCAGTTAAATGGTTGCCTAGTGACTGAGTTGGGAACTGCAGCTTCCCTAGAGCACCCCCTCCACCTCGGACCTCAGCTCTGGGAAGTTTTTCAACTGAAACATAGAATAAGGGAAATCTGTCCATAAATATTTCTCACAGAGCCTTAAAGTGTCATATTACCTAACACTGTTACCAAGGGGATACCTGAAACTATAGAAACTGAAACATATAAATATAGTTTAAAAAATTATTGTTTTTGTGTTTGTTTGTCAAACCCTTGGAATAGGTCACCAACGCAAGTTTGTCATAAAATCAGGAGTGTCAAGCTAGGCAAGACTTAAGTCAGAACCCTTCATTTCAAGAACGAGGAAACTGAGGCTCAGAGAGGTAAACGACAGGAACTTCATGGGGCTCTTATATTTTCATTCACGTATTAGCAGATATTGTTCACTGAATTTCCACTGGACCTAGGTGCTGGGGAAGCACAGAAGAGTAAGGTCCAAAGAGCACACTGTCTAGAGGGGAGCCAGGCCTGAAAACAAGAAAAAAGTGTGGAAGTGCCATGGTAAAGCTGTGCAAAGGACCTTCTCATGTCAAATCCACTGGGGGACACTGGTCCCATATAAGGCTACACACTTTAAAAGCACACAGAATAAAAAGAAAAAAAAAAAAAAAATATGGTATATCTGTACAGTGGAATGTTATTTTGCTTTAAAAAGGAAGGAAATTCTGACACATGCTACAACATAGATGAATCTTGAAGACATTACGCTAAGTGAAGCAAGCCAGTCATAACAAGACAAATACTGTATGATTCCACTTATATGAAGTACCTAGAGCAGTCATATTCAAAGAGACAAAAAGTAGAATGGTAGCAAGCTGGATTTAGAAAAGGCAGAGGTACCAAAGATCAAATTGCTAACATCCATTGGATCATAGAAAAAGCCAGAGAGTTCCAGAAAAACATCTACTTCTGCTTTATTGATTATGCCGAAGCCTTTGACTGTGTAGATCACAACAAACTGTGGAAAATTCTTCAAGAGATGGGAATACCAGACCACCTGACCTGCCTCCTGAAAAATCTGTATGCAGGTCAAGAAGCAACAGTTAGAACCGGACATGGAACAGACTGGTTCCAAATCAGGAAAGGACAGCAAGGCTGTATATTGTCACCCTGCTTATCTAACTTCTAAGCAGAGTATATCATGCGAAATGCCAGGCTGGATGAAGCACAAGCTGGAATCAAGATTGCTGGGAGAAATATCAACAACCACAGATATGCAGATGACACCACCCTTATGGCAGAAAGCAGAGAAAAACTAAAGAGCCTCTTGATGAAAGTGAAAGAGGAGAGTGAAAAAGTTGGCTTAAAACTCAACATTCAGAAAACTAAGGTCATGGCATCCGGTTCCATCACTTCATGGCAAATAGATGGGGAAACAATGGAAACAGGGACAGACATTATTTTCTTGGGCCCCCCAAATCACTGCAGATGGTGACTGCAGCCATGAAATTAAAAGATGCTTGCTCCCTGGAAGAAAGCTATGACCAAACTTGACAGCACATTAAAAAAAATGGCAGAGACATTACTTTACCATCAAAGGTCCATCTAGTCAAAGCTATGGTTTTTCCAATAGCCGTGTATGGTTGTGAGAGTTGGACTACAAAGAAAGCTGAGTGCAAAAAATTGATGCTTTTGAACTGTGGTGTTGGAGAAGACTGTTGGACTGCAAGGAGATCTTAAAGGAAACCAGTCAACCTTAAAGGAAATCAGTCCCGAATATTCATTGGAAGGACTGATGCTGAAGCTGAAACTCCAATACTTCGGCCACCTGATGTGAAGAGCTGACTCACTGGAAAAGACCCTGACGCTGGGAAGGACTGAAGGCAGGAGGGAGAAGGGGACGACAGAGGATGAGATGGTTGGATGGCATCACCGACTCAATGGACTTGAGTTTGAGCAAGCTCCAGGAGTTGGTCATGGACAGGGAAGCCTGGCGTGGTACAGTCCATGGGGTTGCAAAGAGTCAGACACAACTGAACAAGTGAACTGAACTGAAGTGAGAGGAGGAGCAGATAGGGAATAACTGTTTAATAAACACAGAGTTACAGTTCTGGGAGATGAAAAAGTTCTGGAGACGGATGGTGATGACAGTTGCACAGTATTGTGAATATAATTAACACTGCTGAACTGTAACATTTAAAAATGGTTATCATGGTAAATTTTATTTTATATATATTTTACCACATTAAAAAAAAGAAGTACACAGAAAGGAATGAGAATAAATCAACAATAGCTCCACACAATATGACATGAAACTCTCAAAATGTTGAGCAAAGGAAGGCAGACACAAAAGGATGCAGAATTTTGTGCTTCCCTCTATTAATCCATGTGTTAAAAGTCACCTCTATGGGATGCAGAGACAAGACAGCATGGGCTTCTAGGGTTCTGGTAATGCTTCTGTTTCTTGACCAAGGAGAGACTTTGCAAAAATTAACTGCACTATATACATACGTAATCTGTGCACTTTTCTGTACATATATTAAACTTCACGTTTTTGTTGCTGATTTATGGGATATAGATGAACTGGAGAGGAATCAGTAGGAGAGTGAAGGGATTTAAAACTTTCATAAGAGGAAAGGTTGAATATTTTCAGGACGGTCAAAGGAGTTTGCAGTCTTTAAATGCCTGAAAGAGTGGTTGCTCTACCCACATGTGTAGAACTTGGAGGTGGTGGTGGGTGGGAGGTAAAAGTGAAAGTGAAGTCGCTCAGTTGTGCCCGACTCTCTGCAACCCCATGGACTGTAGCCTACCAGGCAGGCTTCTCCATCCATGGAATTTTCCAAGCAAGTGTACTGGAGTAGGTTGCCATTTCCTGCTCCAGGGGATCTTCCTGACCCAGGGATCGAATCCAGGTCTCCCGCATTGCAGGCAGACGCTTTACCATCTGAGCCACCAGGGAGGTAGAGGAAGACAAATTCAGCTCATTGTAAAGGATACTTCAGTGGTTAGAATGGGATCTCGCAGGAGATCACACAGTCAAGTGGAATGAACATTGACTTCCAGGCTAACTGCAATGGGTATGAACCCTGGCCTTGCACTTACCTGGATTAACTATGTCATTCTGAGTCTCAGTTTCATTTTTGTAAAATGGGTCTAGTACTAACTACCTTGGAGTAGGAAATGTCTACCCACTCCAATATTCTTGCCTGGGAACACCCACAGACGGAGGAGCCTGGCGGGCTACAGTCCGACACAACCGAGTGACTGAGCATGCACATGTGCTAACTTCTTTGCTGGGATATTTTCAGGATGAGTGACAATGTATACAAGCATCTAGCTCAGGGCTTGGTCCATAGGAGGTGCTCAATAACTAATACAAGTTTTTTTTTTCAGTAAAACATTAAATAGGACATGGACAACACCTCTGTAAGGTGTTGGATTCTGTTCAGGCATTGATCCTTTTCATCCCCAAGAATCTATGATTCTTTGCATCTTTCTTTGTAACTTTCTCAAGATCTCACAGCTACTAATTGGCAAGGCTTTCTGTCTCTGAGATCTGTTCACTCCAGTAGCTCCCCCAGGGAAGAGGGTTACTAGGCAATTAGATAGCCATTGTCTGCATTAGGTCCTGAGGGATAGGGCCTAGTTCCTTCAAATTCTGAGTGTGCACTGGAAAAGTTCAAAGAAGGGAAGATCTGGGAAGGTTAGTCACATGGTGGGTTGTGAACAGACAGGTTGCAGCCTGAAGATACCAAGGGTCTCTGGGGCAGAGATTTTGGGAAAGAGAGAAGGGAAGGAGCAGATGGAGGGGAATTGTTTTTAAAAAGTGAATTAAAGACAAAATCTTAAAGCAAGCTTAGTGTGCCTAACCATTTTTCACGGTCCAGTTATTACTTGCAAAATTTATAAAGCATAAGGCATAAATAAGAAATGCTACTTTGAAAACCAGTTTCTTCATTTGTAGGAGAAGTAATATATTCAATCCACAAAGGTAAGAAAAACCTGGGTTAGTTTAGCGCTTTAAGCTAAGTTTTCTTAAAGCCTCTTTCTTAGTCTGACTCCAGGCTTATTAACCTGTTACATTTCCAAAGGAAATGGCTTGCTGGAGTGGGACTTCTCAGTTTTACTCACGGCTGCCTTCCTGAGCTCTGCTGAGTATTTCTCCCTTGGATTTATGCCCTGGAAACAAGCCGAGTTTTTGTGACAAGAGACCTGAGGAAACAAACACCTAGAAACAGTCTCTCTTTGTCTTAGGTATTACACATTCTAGTCAAACTGACCCTTTGAACTTGTTTATTCTCTGTTGGTGCTCAAATGTCACATCTTGGCCCATATGTCTTTCATAGTGAATGATAGATGGTATGAATTTACCTTGCTTAAGTTTTGGTCTTAGCCAAAGGAAAGAAATTCCAGCAGCTTCCTTTTGCAAGTAGCAACTTATTTTAGCATTTTCCCTCTTCAGACTAAAGCCTTCAACAGAAACCAGCATTACAGCCCAAGCCTACACGAAAACCTCAGATTTTAGTCATATGTCTCAAAAGGATATTACATCATTTCTTAGTTTACCCGTCAGAGACATTTCCTGAAACACAGACACCCACTGCAAGATTTTGCCTAAAGGATTTTGGGGGTGACCTGTAACTAGATCTCATTACTTGGCTATACCATTGCAGGTTTTTTTTTCTTTCACCTTGATCAGCAGGCCTGTGCTTTTCACAGGCAGAGGACAAAAAAATCAGTTGTCTCTTTTGGATCCCAAGAAGCTCCTGTAGACAGTGTTAGGGTCCTGTAGGAAACCATGACATACCCCAAATGAGTAATTTGAGGAAAGTATGATAAAAGGACTATTTTCAAAAGTACAGAGAGTTTGAGGGGAAATAACAAAGGACTGGACAGTATCAGCGTTAGTAGCTGTGAGCAGATAAAAAAGAGTAGTTACAGCAGTGGTTCTCAAACTGTGTATGAATTAATTACCCAAAGGGCTTGTACAACAGATTGCTGGGCCTCACCCTGAATTTTCCACTGCAGTAGGTTTGGGGTAGGACTGGAGTATTTTTATTTTTCACAGATTCCTGGGTGATGGCAATGCTGCTGCTCTGGGGAGAAAACTCTGGAGAAGGCAGTTGGACTCCAGCTGTGCCCTCCATAGAGAGATGCAGCCAACCTGAGGAGACCCAGCAGGGAGGAGACCAGCAGACTTTGTGACCAAACTCAACCAGTAGCCAAAAGGCAAAGGGGGCCTATTTATTGATGCAGTTCAGAAAGTTCAGCCTCTAGGACACAGATTAGAGCGGAGAGTGGATCTGGAAAAGTAAGTGGAAAATACTAGCACTTCCACTCGATAGTATCTTCAAGTAACTGGTCCTCACTATATCTTTTCATATTACCTTATATTTTTATCATGCTTTCCAGTGTACATGAACATTCACATACCTGATATAAGTAACTCTACAGGGTAGGTGGGAATGATATTTATGCTCATTACAAATGTGAAAACTGAGGCTCAAAATAGTAAAGGCTAGATGTGTAGAGTGGACTTTTGGACTCTGAGGGAGAGGGAGAGGGAGAGGGAGAGGGAGAAGGTGGGATGATTTGGGAGAAAAGCATTGAAATGTGTATACTATCATGTAGGAAATGAATCGCCAGTCTGTGTTCGATGCAGGATGCAGGATGCTTGGGGCTGGTGTATGGGGATGATCCGGAGGGATGATGGGGGGTGGGAGGAGGGAGGGGGGTTCATGTTTGGGAATTCGTGTACACCCGTGGCGGATTCATGTCAATGTATGCCAAAACCAGTAGAGTACTGTAAAGTAAAATAAAATAAAATTTAAAAAAAAATAGTAAAGGCTGCACATCTGATAAGGGCTGGGACTTCAGTACAGGTTTTCCGGATCCCAATTCATGGCTCTTGCCACCACTTCATACCTCAGACACAAGGGGATCGCAGTGACGTCATTCTCCCCCCGGGAAGTGTCTCTGTGTCCTTGCTGTCCCATGCGCGGGTCCCTCATGCTGCATCCTCTTTTGGGAAAGGTGGCCCTTCCTGACTGCCGAGCTCAGCTCTTGCTCAAGGGCACGTGGTGAATTTAGTCTCCTGCTAAAGTCATTTCTTTGCGTTATTCACTGGTTTTTGAACTCTTCAATGGCAGAGTTACTTAAAGTCTTAATTTGGGCGCTTTGAATATGCCAACAAACCGCATCTCTTAGCCCCTCTGTGTTCAGAACCTTAAGAGAAACAGACACGTAAGTCAGACACATAGAGATAAAAGTGTCGACTTTAATAGGGGTAAGGCACAGAGGAGGAGCCCCACAGGTCAGGGCTTACAACTGGACTTGCCAACACTTGCCCCCTAGACCTTCTGAGGAGGCAGGGGTGGGTGCATGTGTGTGCAGGCTTAGGGTTGGAGACATCTGTCTGATGGACAGGCTAGTCCTGGGAGAAGACACAGAAGTGGGCTCATTCCTTCTACACTGGCCCAGTCAGCTGAGTCCCTCCTGCCTTGGGGAGAACTGAAAAGGAACTGTCAGGAATGTTAATGCTCTTCAGAATTTTGAAGAAGTGAAGTTTTTATTTTGTGGAGCTGGGAGAGGGAGAAAATGACCTCCCCTTGCAGTAACGCCCTGAGGAATATCTTGCTCTTAGCAGTAGGAAGGAGAAGGCAATGACAACCCACTCCAGTACTCTTGCCTGGCAAATCCGATGGATGGAGGAGCCTGGTAGGCTGCAGCCCATGGGGTCGCTAGGAGTCGGACACGACTGAGCGGCTTCACTTTCACTTTTCACTTTCATGCATTGGAGAAGGCAATGGCGACCCACTCCAGTGTTCTTGCCTAGAGAATCCCAGGGACAGGGGAGCCTGGTGGGCTGCCGTCTCTGGGGTCACACAGAGTTGGACACAACTGAAGTGACTTAGCAGCAGCAGTAGGATAGAGTGATGTCATTGATTCTTCCATATGACTGTATTTTTAAAGATTCTACTCTCATTAGTATATTAGTATAGCCTCAGGCCTCAACAGTATTATCATCTCTTCAGAATGCTACTTTTCTTTCCTTGATTCATTTCTGATCTCCTGATTATTTTTTACAATGCTCTGGATCATAGATAGCTTGAAGATTGAGAAAGTTCCCATGGTTTCCTTCTGAGAAGATCCTGCTTATCGAATCTAGAGTTCATCTCTTTTTCTTGTCCAGGATCTGGTAGACTACTGGGAAAAGTCCACAAAGATTTCCTGGGAACTGGATTTTTAAAACAAGTATCTGTGGGAAAATATTCTCCAAGTACGAAGGGGCTCTGTTTTTGCCTCTACTTATTTCTCAAGCTCCTCAGGGAAAACAAAGTATTACAGGTCAAATCTTTTTACAAGTAAGCTCCACTGGATTGTCCAAATACATGGTATGGATTAGAATTCTGCTTCATTGACTATGATTAAATTAGGTTAGATGTAAACTGTGCTGTGGAGGATTCTTGGCTGAAAAAAGATTTTCACTGCAAATGTATTTGTTGTAGAGGAATTTACCTGGTAAACACAGATCTCTCCAGCTAATGTTTTCACCAGGCTGTTTCAGATTGGGGAAGAGGAGTGGGAGAACACTGTGGACAGAGTCTGCTGGCTAGCAGTCAAGGCAGAGGAAAGAAAACACAGGCAGAGGTCTGTGTGAAATGCGAATCTGAGTCACAGAGGGAGAGGAAGAAAATAGTATGTGTCATTCTGAAAAAGTTCCTCTTAGAGCAGTTTCTTTTGGCTGTAACAGTTGCCTCTCCCCTGGAGAGAGTCACAGGGCCTCATCTGGCTCTTCCTGCCCCATTTTCAGACTTAAAAGGAAGCCATCTTCAGGCAAATCCTCTCTCCCTCCCAAGAAAGAAAATAAAAGGAAATTGAGAGTCCTGGTCTCTGAAGAACCTGGGTGGGGTTTTGAATGAAACCAGGAGAGTGCCTTCCCTCAGCTGGGAATGTCTGCAGTCAGGTCCGGGACGTGCTCCTCTGGTGCCCCCCTTGGGCATGAGAGTGGAACTGTGTACTTTAAGTTTCCTAAATCCCCACTATTGAACCTGTTCTCTACCCAGAATGTTCAAGACCTTGCATCTCAGTGTGGAGCATTTCTTGACCAATATTTGGCCGTTCCTAAGACTTCTCTTTTGAAGTTTTTTCTCTGGCCACTCCCTATATGCCCTCCTCAATTTATTCATTTTTCTAACAAATTCTTTCTTTCCATTTGGCATGCATCTCTGGTAACATGCATCTCTGGGATTCCCTGGTGGCTCAGATGGTAAAGCATCTGGCTGCAACGTGGGAGACCCGGGTTTGATACCCGGGTCAGGAAGATCCCCCAGAGAAGGAAACGGCAACCCATTCCAGTATTCTTGCCTAGAAAATTTAATGGATGGAAGAGTCTGGTGGGCAACAGTCCATGGAGTCGCAAAGAGTCAGACACGACTGAGTGACTTCACCTCACTTCACTTCTTCTGGTAACTAAGTCCAAGAAAGATCCTGTCAGTTCAGTTAGTTGCTCAGTTGTGTCCGACTCTGCGATCCCATAGACTGCACCACGCCAGGCTTCCCTGTCCATCACCAACTCCTGGAGCTTGCTCAAACTCAAGTCCATTGAGTCGGTGATGTCATCCAACCATCTCATCCTCTGTCGTTCCCTTCTCCTCCTGCCTTCAGTCCTTTCCAGCATCAGGGTCTTTTCCAGTGAGTCAGTTCTTCACATCAGGTGGCTGAAGTATTGGAGTTTCAGCTTCAGCATCAGTCCTTCCAATGAATATTCGGGACTGATTTCCTTTAAGATTGACTGGTTTCCTTTAAGATCTCCTTGCAGTCCAAGAGTCTTCTCCAACAGCACAGTTGAAAAGCATCAATTTTTTGGCACTCAGCTTTCTTTATAGTGCAACTCTCACATCCATACATGACTACTGGAAAAACCATAGCTTTGACTAGATGGACCTTTGATGGTAATGTCACTGCCTTTTAAAAAAAATATGCTGTCAAGTTTGGTCATAACTTTTCTTCCAGGGAGCAAGCGTCTTTTAATTTCACGGCTGTAGTCACCATCTGCAGTGATTTGGGGGCCCAAGAAAATAAAGTCTGTCCCTGTTTCCATTGTTTCCCCATCTATTTGCCATGAAGTGATGGGACCGGATGCCGTGATCTTAGTTTTCTGAATGTTGAGTTTTAAGCCAACTTTTTCATTCTCCTCTTTCAGTTTCATCAAGAGGCTCTTTAGTTTTTCTTTGCTTTCTGCCATAAGGGTGGTGTCATCTGCATATTTGAGGTTATTGATATTTCTCCTGGCAATCTTGATTTCAGCTTGTGCTTCATCCAGCCTGGCATTTCGCATGATATACTCTGCATATAAGTTAAATAAGCAGGGTGACAATATACAGCCTTGATGCCCTCCTTTCCCGATTTGGAACCAGTCTGTTCCATGTCCAGTTCTAACTGTTGCTTCTTGACCTGCATACAGATTTTTCAGGAGGCAGGTCAGGTGGTCTGGTATTCCCATCTCTTGAAGAATTTTCCACAGTTTGTTGTGATCCACACAGTCAAAGGCTTTGGTGTAATCAATAAAGCAGAAGTAGATGTTTCTCTGGAACTCTCTTGCTTTTCCTATGATCCAACAGATATTGGCAATTTGATCTCTGGCTCCTCTGCCTTTTCTAAATCCAGCTTGAACATCTGGAAGTTCACAGTTCAGGTACTTAATGAAACTGTGCACCATGTTGTGTAGGGCCACCAAGACGGATGGGTCATGGTGGAGAGTTCTGACAGGTGGAGAGTTCTGACAAACTGTGGTCCACTGGAGAAGGGAATGGCAAACCACTTCAGTATTTTTGCCTTGAGAACCTCATGAATAGTATGAAAAGGCAAAAAAGATCCTGTAGCAAACTGTAAATCAATCAATAAATGAGCATTTCTAAAATCCATTTAAATATTTTATTGTTTTTTTGTGATGTAATTTACATACTATAAAATTCACCCATTATAAGTGTACAGTCAATGATTTTTAGTAAATTTATAATGCTGTGCAACCACTGTTACAACCTAGATTTAGAACATTTCCAAAACCTTATAAAGTTCCCTCATGAGTATTTGCAGTCAATTTCATTTCCAGTTTCAGGCAACTACTAATCTGATTTTTGTTGCTGCAGATTTGCATTTTCTGATCGTACATAAATGGAGTCATACAATATATAGTGTTTTGTAACTGACTTTTTTTACTGAGCATGTTTTTGAGGTTCATCCATGCAGTATGGGCTTCATTTCTTTTTATGTATGAAACGTAGTCCATTGTATGGATTCGTTTTATCTATCATCAGTTTATGGACATTTGGGTTGTTTCCAGCATTGGGCTGTTATGAATAATATCTGCAATTTATCTACCAGACTATTTTGAATGGAGAATAATACAATTCTGAACAGATTCTGAAATAGAAAGCTCTTTTTAAAGGTTTAGCTGAAAAGAGAATTGGTGGTGGTGAAGTGACTAATTATTATTTTTTAAATAATCTAGGACAGAGATGAGATACTACAACAAGATGGCAGGGGAAATGGAGCAAGAGGATGTTTTAAGCATGTCATCAGGGGTAAGTTAAGGCAATTCAGCTTGAGTGGGAAAGCAGAATTATTGGTGGGAGCTGACAAGGTCTTTTCAGGGAAAATACTGCCAAATGTGAAATACAGAGAACAAGGTGAGAAGAAAACTAAATGGAGTTTAGAAGTTGACGGGGTTGGGGACTGGACGGATGACTAACAGTCTAGACAGGAGTCTAGCCAAGGATAGAGTGAGAAGTGGGCAGTGGGGGCGTGGGGTGTGTGTCCTGGAGTTCTTCTTTCAGGTATTTTCCATGCACATTCCCAGGACAGCATGGAAACCTTGGAACAGGAGATCGTGAACAACTGTTATCTGTCTTCAACTGTCCCATTGACTGAGGGCAGAAATTTTTGGAAAAATGTAAGATGAAGGAATGATTTTCTGGAGATGAATCCTGAAAAGAAGGGGGCTGAATTCCCTGTGGGCATGGGGGTGGAATCCAAGGCTTTCAAAGCAAAAGCTAATGTTCAAGTACAAAATGTTTCTGAAGAAATAGATCATAATAGTTGCTCCTATGGAGGGGAAGTCGGTGGCTGGGAATGGAAAGTGAACAAGTCTTGTCTTAGAATAACTTTTTGTACATTATGAATTTTGAATAAAGTGAGCTTAGCATCTATTCAAAATAAAAGTCTTTAAAAAAGAAGCTGAGGAAACATACTGGAGAAAAATATTTTATCACCCCCTCACACGTTTGTATATATTGTCAGGTGAGACAGCCCTGCTTAGAAAGTTTGTGGTGAGGCTGCTCATATTCTTGTGGAGAATAAACTAGTTTGCCCACTACTGTCCTAGGACCACCTTATTAAAATGTACTGAGCCACTCCTCGGCCCTATTTTCAGCTCAGTGACAGCCACCTTCCTCCTTGACTGGAAGAAGAGACAGAGGAAATCCAGTTGTTGAGGGTTTAATTGAATAGGTTCAATCCTGGTGATGGTATGTTATTCTGAGTGAAATTACCTGGGACAGAGGTAGAGATGGGAAAAAGAGAAAGAAGAGCCCATATTTACAGAAAAAAAATGTCTAGTCTTAAATTACAAGCTTAAAAAAGAACATCCGCATCCCCTTCATTTCAGGGCAGAGCTGGAGCCAGAGCCTCAGAACAGGAAGCCATGGACAGCCTCTTCACCATCAGCACCAAGAGAGTGCAGGAGAAATGTTCCAGGCTGAGTCTAGATGCCTCTTCACCATCAGCACCAAGAGAGCACAGGAGAAATGTTCCAGGCTGAGTCTAGATTCAGGGCTGTGATTTCAGCTCTACAGCTAAGCTTGTATGATCTTAGACAAGTGGCTTCCACAATCTAAGTGTCAGTATCCTTTTCTACAAAATTAGTAATTGGATGTGTAGGTGAACTCCAAATATTCTACAGTTCCTACATCATATAATTTTAAGTCTTACAGAGCCTGCCGTAGAGTTCTGCAGCTTTTCCTAACAGGCATTTCACTTACCGGCTTTTGACATTTGTTTCTTAGCTCTACTTTCGATTTTTAGCTTTGGGAGGTGGAAGCTAGCGGGAGCATAGTAGGAATTGGTGGATATTCAATGATCTTCATGTTTCAGCAACTACTGTTCATAACCTAGTCAACTGGAGATAATTTTGTATTTTTTTCCAAATTTTTCTCTCTTCTGAGAACTTTTTTGTCTTCTTCCTTTGTAACCATTCACCTTACCTCTAAATTCTTTTGCTGTTCACTAGCCTATATTCATCTATTGACTGAATTATGATTGAATTATAAATATAAAGATTACTTCAACAAAATGAGCACCTACTAAGTACTACATAAGCAGTTTTCAAATATTTTGGTTTCAGGACCCCTCCACATGCTTAGTAATTATTGAGGACCCCCAAAGCTTTTGCTAATATGGGTTACATATATAGTCTTTTACTGAATTAACAAAGAAAACAGAAAAATTCAAGCTAATAGCTGGTTTTAAAATAGAAACAATAAGGACTTCCCTGGTTATCCAGTGGCTAAGAATCGCCCTTGCAATGCAGGGTTTAATCCTTTGGATCCCTGGTTGGGGAACTAAGATCCCAATGCCACGGAGCAAGCTAAGCCCTGACGCCACAACCAGAGAGTCCAGGATCTGCCATGGAAGATCTTGAGTGACACAAGAAGATCCCCTATGCCACAAGTAAGATCTGACACAGCCAGATTAAAAAAAATTAACAAATTTAAAAATAGCAACAATACATTACATGTTAGCAACATTAAAAATAGCTATATATTCAAAATGAAAAAAGTGAGAGGAGTGGCTCTGTTTTGCAAATTTGCATATCTGTTTATGTCAGGCTGAATATAAGATAGCTGGATAGTCTTGTGCCTGGTACTGCATTTAATCCATCACTTTGGGGTTTGTAGTAGTTTCCTGGGGCTGCTGTAACAAATTACCTGTGGCTCAAAACAACAGAAATGTAATCCCTTTTGGTTTTAGCTGAAACATTGGAAGAATGCCCTGATGCTGGGAAAGACTGAAGGCAAGAGGAGAAGGGGGTGACAGAGGATGGGATGGTTGATGGCATCACTGACTCAATGGACATGAGTTTGCACAAACTCTGGGAGATAGTGAAGCACAAGGAAGCCTGGATGCTGAAGTTCATGGGGTAGTAGAGTCGGACATGACTGAGCGACTGAACAACCACAATGGTTTTGGAGGCCAGAAGTTCAACATCAGTCTCACTGGACAGAAATCAAGGTGTGTGCCAGGAAGTACTCCCTCTGGAAGCTCTAGAGGAAAAGTCATTTCTTGCCTCTACCAGCTTCTTGTGGCTGCTCGTGCTCCTTAACTCGTGATGACTCGTTCCAATCTCTGCTTCTATCTTTACATCAAATTTTCCTCTTTCATGTGTAGTGGCTAATCTCTCTCTGCCTCTCTCTTATAACATTTATGATGGCACTTAGGGCCTCCTGAGATAAACCAGGAGAGTCTAGTTTCTTTCTTGCAAGACCCTTAATGACATCTGTGCAAGTTTCACTCTATAAGGTAGCATTCAGAAAGTCCAAAGATTAAGATATGACCATACCCTTGGCAGACAGTATCAGCCTACCATGGGTTGGTATGTTGGAAGTTTATGAAGAAATCCTAGTCTCACACAGATTATGTAGTTCAGGAAAAAAGAAAGTATTGTAATAGCTTTTTCAAATAACTGAGGATATTCTTCTTTGACACCATACCAAAACTCAACAAGCAGTAGTTTCTTAAAGGTTTGTTGCAATATGGAACTTGAAAATATGTCAGTGAACTTTTCATATAGGGTTACATTAAAATCATTGGTCCATATGCATTTTAGGTAAAATGCACTTAAATTGAATGAGACTTGAATAAAATAAAAATTCTACTGCTTCATTAAAGATATGCTTCTACTGATGGCTGATTCGTGTTGAGGTTTGACAGAAAACAGCAAAATTCTGTAAAGTCATTATCCTTCAGTTAAAAAATAAATAAATTAAAAAAAAAGATATTCTTCGGTGTAACTGGCTTTTTAAAAAAATGTGAGTATTTGGTGGTGAAGAGTAAAGTTGGGAGCCTCTGCCTTGATTTATGCCAAGGCGCCAGCAGTTTTGCCTGGTATTAATTTTACACAATTAGTGCAAATATGAGCACAATTGTTCCAGCATAAACTATGAGATAAAAAAATTGTATAAAGCTTTATTTTAGCATCCCTTTAGTTTAATGCCAGGCATTTACATAAAAGGTCTTCAAGGATTAGCTCATGCTGACACTTGATAGGTACAAGCAAAGCAACGAGTCTAGCTACATCTATAATTATATAATTTTTATCTATCTTGACAGTATAATTCTGCAGATAGGGTATTAAATTAAAAATCTTTATGTCTGCAACTAAATTTATAAACTGCCTCTTTGGAAAACATGATTTCTTTGACAGATTTTTCACCTAGCAAGCATTCATTCAGTAATGTGCAGGCTTTATTAGTCTCTCAGCTATCATATGCCCTTCTCCAGCCAGTCCAATACAATAATTTAACCTGTAAAATGCTTCAGCTGGCTATTCATTTCCAGTTTGAAAAGTGGTAACAAAAAAGCTTTGGCTTTAAAGAGGTTGTCATTTTGATTTTACCTTTTTATTTATTAGTATTATTTTTTTTAAGTTTTCTCACCTTTCTCAGCAGGCTTTTTTCTACATTAAAAAAATATTTTTAACTGGAGGATAATTGCTCCAGAATGCTGTTTCCATTGTACAACAACGTGAATCAGCCATAAGTATATACATATCCCCTGCCTCTTGAGCCTCCCTCTCACCACACCACCCATCTCACCCTAGGCTGTCATAGAGCACCGAGCTGAGGCCTTGCTACACAGCAGCTTCCTACTAGCTATCCACTTACACATGGTAGCTCATATACATCAATGCCACTCTCCCAGCTCGTCCCACCCTCTCCAACCTCCACTGTGTCCACAGGTCCATTCTTCATGAATGAGTCTCCATTCCTGCCCTGCAAATGGGTTCATTAGTACCATTTTTCTAGATTCCACATATATGTGTTAATATGTGATATTTGTTTTTCTAGAGAGGTTATCATTTTTAAAATATTCAATTTCCTTTTCTTTAAACTGAGAATGACTGGTCTCAAAATGATACCTCAACCTACCTGGCACCATAATAGTGTTTGAAAATATTCTGTTGACTGAGGTAAACTATTAATATCTCTAAAGTCAAGGAAAAGAAATAAGCTTTGGTCACACTTTCCTTTCTTATTTACAGTTCACTTAGATTTTTCCCTTTACCTGAGTCAGAATCCTCTGATACTGATGTATCACCTTTTTTAGCATCTTTACATGTGGGAGATTGAGAAAGCAGATCTTTTAATTTCTCTCATGTGTCAATGAAAGAACCTAAAATTTAAAAAATTACAAATAAAATTTTGTTTTAGAATATTAAATTCTAAAAAATTAGCTTTAGATAAAATTTAAATATTCAGAAAAGTTTTCAATAAGTTAAAAATATTCTTGCAAAACAAAATGTTTTTCCTTGTGTTTTTGCATAAGCACAGTCACAATTTAGGGATTTCAAAGTACCATTTATTGGATGATTAATGAGAAATAAGATATAAATAAATGTTGACCAAATTCTTAGAGGAAATGGAAAATGTTATTTGAGCCAACTGAGGATTAAAACCTGGAAGACAGTCTCTCAGAGAGCTCTGAGAGCAGTTCTGAAGAGATACAGGGGGAGGCCGGTAGTATATGTGAGTTTGATGAAGGGGTATGCGTAGTCAAGCACTCCTCTTGGTAGAAGGTTACCACTGTCTGTGAGGAACAAATATATCAGTTAATGGTGTTAGTGCTTTTCTAAGGATTGTTGTTGTTGTTGTTCAGTCGCGCAGTTGTGTCCGACACGTTGCCACCCCAGGGACTGCAGCGTGCCAGGCTTCCCTGTCCTTCACACATCTCCTGGAGCTTGCCCAAACTCATGTCTGTTGAGTTTGTGATGTCATTCAACCATCTCATCTTCTGATGTCCCCTTCTCCTCCTGCCTTCAATCTTTCCCAGCATCAGCGTCTTTCCCAATGACTCGTCTCTTCGCGTGAGGAGGTCAAAGTATTGGAGTTTCAGCTTCAGCATCAGTCCTTCCAATGAATATTCAGGATTCATTTTCTTTAGGATTGACTGGTTTGATTTTCTTGCTGTCCAAGGGACTCTATCAAGAGTATTCTCCAGCACCACGGTTCGAAGGCATTTGACTGTTCAGTGCTCAGCCTTTTTCATTGGTCAGCTCTCACATCCATACATGACTATTGGAAAAACCATAGCTTCAATTATAGGGACCATTGTAGGTAAAGTAATGTCTTTGAGTCTTAATATGCTGTCTAGGTTTGTCTTTGCTTTTCTTCCAAGGAGCAAGCATCTTTTAATTTCATGGTTGTAGTCACCATCTGCAGTGATTTTGGAGCCCAAGAAAATAAAGTCTGTCACTCTTTCCATTGTTTACCTATCTATTTGCNGGACCATTGTAGGTAAAGTAATGTCTTTGAGTCTTAATATGCTGTCTAGGTTTGTCTTTGCTTTTCTTCCAAGGAGCAAGCATCTTTTAATTTCATGGTTGTAGTCACCATCTGCAGTGATTTTGGAGCCCAAGAAAATAAAGTCTGTCACTCTTTCCATTGTTTACCTATCTATTTGCTATGAAGTGATGGGTTTGGATGCCATGATCTTATTTTTTGAATGTTTTAAGCCAACTTTCTCCTCTTGCACCTTCATCAAGAGGTTCTTTAGTTCCTCTTCGGTTTCTGCCATAAGGGTGGTGTCATTTGCATATCTGAAGTCATTGATATTTCTCCCTGCAATCTTGATTCCAGCTTCATTCAGCCCAGCAGCTCACATGATGTACTCTGCATAGAAGTTAAATAAGCAGGGTGACAATATATAGTCTTGATGTACCCCTTTCCCAATTTTCTTACATTTAAGTATAAGAAGATGTAAGAAACCAGGTTCATAAATTTTTTTTCCTACAAATATTTATCCAAGAGCTGGTTCTGTCATGTTTCCAGAGCACAGAGCACCTCATCCTGATCTTTGCCTTGAATTCCTCTCAGGGTATATTTTAGGTCAGAAACTGCCGTGGCTAATGACCTGATTTTTGAAGAACTGGATGGTGACCAACATTTTTTATTTTACAGTATCTTCCTTTTGTCTTAATTTTGACTGAGGTTTGGGAGTAATTTCACGATCAATTTTTTCCATGGTGCTAGGAGTGTTCATTCCCAGGTCAGGCACAGATTCCACTGATAGCCTCTCACTGCGTGCTATTGCTGGCCTAGGCATTGTTCAGTTTGGTTAAGTTCAGTTGCTAATTCGTGTCCGACTCTTTGCGACCCTNGTCTTAATTTTGACTGAGGTTTGGGAGTAATTTCACGATCAATTTTTTCCATGGTGCTAGGAGTGTTCATTCCCAGGTCAGGCACAGATTCCACTGATAGCCTCTCACTGCGTGCTATTGCTGGCCTAGGCATTGTTCAGTTTGGTTAAGTTCAGTTGCTAATTCGTGTCCGACTCTTTGCGACCCTGCCGGGAGCCAGCATGAGGAACTCCGCCCATGGCAAAGGTCATGAGGAAGGAGGCTTGGCATATGCAAAGGCGTGATCAAGCCTCAGGAAACCCCCTGTTGCCGAGCATTTACCCCCAAAACCAGAGTCTGTTTTATGCTCTCACCTACATCTCTGACCTTATGGGGGTTCTCCCCCATAACCATTTCTCTCGGAGAAGGAGTTAACTTGCAGCTCCAGTTAATAAAAATTCTTAGGCGTGACAAGGGTGTTTCAACTTACAAACTACTCTGAAGGTTCTCTAGCCTGCCTGAGCGGGTTCGTCCGGCCACATGTGACTGTTTACAGCCTCCCAACCATGAGAGGCACGAGATGCTTTAAAACTTGCTAAATATAGACTCTTTTGAGAAGTTACAAAATTATTAATATAGTATAGTGGGTTGATTAGAAATTACATTGGTGAAGGGTTTTTCATTTGTTGTGCCAATAATTGCTGCTAATTCCTTGCCCTGGGTGTGACAAGGGTGTCTCAGGTCAAACCTCTCTGCTGACAGACTAGCTGTGTGACAACCTCTCAACCATAAACAGCACAGAGAGTTTGGAGTATTATCAATCCCTCCCAGCATCAAAGTCTTTTCCAATGAGTCAACTCTTCGCATAAGGTGGTCAAAATATTGGAGTTTCAGGTTTAGCATCAGTCCTGAAAACACCCAGGGCTGATTTCCTTTAGAATGGATTGGTTGGATCTCCTTGCAGTCCAAGGGACTCTCAAGAGTCTTCTCCAACACCACAGTTCAAAAGCATCAATTCTTCGGCGCTCAGCCTTCTTCACAGTCCAACTCTCACATCCATACATGACCACTGGAAAAACCATAGCCTTGACTAGACGGACCTTTGTTGGCAAAGTAATGTCTCTGCTTTTCAATATGCTATCTAGTTAACAGTAATCAAAAGCCTCTGGACTGCCTGTCTTACTAGTCTGTTATCGTTCAGGAAATGGTTCCCTCTTGATGTTTCTTCTCATATCTAGAATTATACCACTAAGAAGATTGATCTTATAGGACTACATATTTGACCAATTGTTTTAAATAATGTAATCATCATTCAAAAAACAAAGATCATGGCATCCGGTCCTATCACTTCATGGCAAATGGTGAAAAAAATGGAAACAGTGACAGGTTTTATTTTCTTGGGCTCCAAAATCACTCCAGAGGATGACTGCAGTCTTGAAATTAAATGACGCTTGCTCCCTGGAAGAAAAGCTATGACCAACCTAGATAGCATATTAAAAAGCAGAGACATTACTTTGCCTATAAAGGTCCATATAGTCAAAGCTATGGTTTTTCCAGTAGTCATGCATGGATGTGAGAGTTGGACCATAAAGAAAGCTGAGNCCCTGGAAGAAAAGCTATGACCAACCTAGATAGCATATTAAAAAGCAGAGACATTACTTTGCCTATAAAGGTCCATATAGTCAAAGCTATGGTTTTTCCAGTAGTCATGCATGGATGTGAGAGTTGGACCATAAAGAAAGCTGAGGGCTGAAGAATTGATGCTTTTGACTGTGGCATTGGAGAAGACTCTTAAGAGTCCCTTGGACAGCAAGGAGGTCAAACCAGTCAATTCTAAAGGAAATAAGTCCTGAATATTCATTGGAGGGACTGATGCTGAGGCTGAAGCTCCAATACTTTGGCCACCTCATGCAAAGAGTCAACTCACTGGAAAAGATCCTGATGCTGGGAAAGACTGTGGGCAAGAGAAGGCTATAACAGAGGACAAGATGGTTGGATGCCATCACCGACTCAATGGACATGAGTTTGAGCAAGTTTTGGGAGATGGTGAGGGACAGGGAAGCCTGGCATGCTGCAGTCTATGGGGTCGCAAAGAGTTGGACCTGACTGAGCGAGTGAACAATAAGGGTTATCATGAACTTTTTCTGAGGCTTGGCCACACAGTTGATAATGCAAAAAATCAATGAGAATACAATTAATATAGTTAGTAACATTCTGAATAAATATTTAAGCTAAGAAATTCTGCTAGGTGTGACCCAGAATCTCCCCTGGTCATCTCACCAGTCTGTTTTACACTGTCAGCTATTTGTAAGGGAAATGATACACTGGCATTGTACATAAAGTTCACTAAAGTTGTCTACAGGTGCAAGGTGAATGGTGGAGCATTGTGACCCCTTACAAGACTGAGAAAGCAAGCTTATCTTCTAAGTTAGATAACTAGTGCTCCCCTCAAAAAAGAAAAGAAAAATTGATGTTTATGGTGGAGTAGGTATTTCTGCCATTGGGGAAGTCTGGTTAATGCATAATGCAATTGCACAATGCGCACTAGAGGGGAGGGACCGACCCAAATAGGCATAGAAAAATTATACGTCTAAATTTCTCTTGTCTTGCTTTAAAATATGAATTTTTATTGCATCATGAAGATAGCTTATAAGAACCCACTAGAAGTACTGAGGATAAAACGAGCTAATCTCTGAAAACACACTGATCTACCAACATATCCTAAACCGTAGCGGAATCTATAAAATACAAGAGGAGTATTCAGACACACATTTCACCAGCCAGTAGAGTCTGTAAATCATCTACCCTCTATACACTCTGGAGAGGATAAGCATGAAAAAGGCAAATAACATTAAAGTAATGTTGTGACTATAGTTTTGACTTCCTGGATCCTCTCTTAGGGTCTCAGAGACTCTCAGAAGTCATCAGACCACATTCTCAAAACCACTGTACTAGATTCTGTTCCAAACCGAAGTTGGGATAACAGCAATGAATGACGTCCTCAGTACAGGGAGATAAATATTGATGTAGTGGCAACTGTCATCCGCTTTAAAACAGAAAATAACAGAACATTGAGAGACGACAGGTCGGGGGCGGTGGTGGCGGTGGCCACCTGACCACTTCCCCTTGCTGGCTGCCTCCCCAGATCCTAGAAGAGGGGCGGAAAGGTAGGGACACTGGCCAAGAGTCCCTGTACGCGGCGTGGGCTGAACCCGGCAGGATGAATCCAGAGGACAGCCGCGCTGTCATTCAACTCCACCAGGGTCCCTGGCACCGCCAGGACCGGGGCGGCGCTTGGTGCCGCGGTCCCTCGTCACCCCTCAGGGTGCGGCGGCGGGAGGTGTAGGGATTGCCGGTGGTCCCCAGGCAGTGAGCGGTGGCCGAGAGAGGGCCAGGAATGTCCACCTCCCTGTGGTGTCCCTGGCAGCGGGGAGGCGCCTAAAGGGAAAGCGAGACTTTGGCGGGCGAAGTATGAAGGAAGGACGGCGGCAGCGGTTACCTTAGGAGGAGCCAGAGACGCGAGAGACGCTGGCGTTGCCATCGAAACCGGAAGTGTCCGGCCCTTCTCAGTTCAGTTCAGTTGCTCAGTCCTGTGCGGCTGTTTGCAACCCCATGGACTGCAGCACACCAGGCTTTCCTGTCCATCACCAACTCCTGGAGTTTAGTCAAACTCATGTCCATTGAATCGGTGATGCCATCCAACCATCTCATCCTCTGTCACCCGCTTCTCCTCCTGCCTCAACCTTTCCCAGGGTTAGGGTCTTTTCCAGTTAGCCAGTTCTCCGCATCAGATTGGAATTTCAGCTTCAGCGTCAGTCCTTCCAATGAATATTCAGGACTGATTTCCTTTATGATGGACTGGGTGGATATCCTTGTAGTCCGAGGGACTCAGAATCTTCTCCAACACCACAGTTCAAAAACATCAATTTTTCGGCCCTAGACAACATCCGCGCAGGCTTGGAGCGCGGTCTTTCGCTCGCTGACTCTTGCGCCCTCTAGCGGCGACTCTCGAGGAAAAACACTGTACTTGTCCTCGCGGGACGCGAATAAAGATTTCTTCTTCAAACAAACAGGAAGTGCCTACGGAGGCCCGGCCGGCGGCGGGTCAGGGGCCGGGCATGAGGCCGGGCGGCGACCGGATCGCGGGCGGCGGCGATGAGCGACATAGTGGAGAAAACACTGACGGCGCTGCCGGGACTCTTCCTGCAGAACCAGTCGGTTGGCGGGCCTACGTCCGCGAAGGCGTCTTTCTCCTCCCGGCTGGGCGGCCTGGTCCGCGGCATCACCGCGCTCACCTCCAAGCACGTAGGTGTCCGCCGGGCCGGGAGGTCAGGGGCGCCTGAGGGAGGCCCCCTCTCTGGGAGGCTCTGGTCCCGCGGTGAACCCCTGGAACTGGCTCTCCGGCAGATTTGTCTGTCGGTCCTGGCTTCTCTCCGGAAGCGTCACTTGGGCTGCCCGGACAGACAGACAACTAGGAGGCCAGGTTTCCACAGATGGCCCTGACGTTGACTCATTATTATCTGGGGCAAAGTCTTCACTATTTCAGCCTCCGTGTTTCTCGAACGTTGAAGTGTCAAAGTACCGATACGTATTTCATAGATTGTTTCGAGGGTTAGAAGAGACACCAACCAGTTGAAAATACCAGGTGCCATGGAAGTGTCAGCGTTATTCTAAAAAGTTTCTAACTCGGATTCTTGCTCTCTCCCAGTTCCTTAGTGTTTGCTGGATAACATACATTAGAACAAACCCAGCCATCTGAACCTGCTGTTGAATATGTTTGGGGAGCTCGAGGTTCTTAGGTTAGACCTCTGGATTGGGGAAAGAAAAAGCGTAATTCTTCCCAATCTCAGTATTTGCTGAGTAAGTTTCTGCCTCTGATGGGTTTGAAAATGAGCATTTATAATGGAAATTTTTAAGTTCCCACAAACTTTCTGTAGTTGCATGGGTTGTGTAAGATGCTGATAAAAAGCGTCAAGGATTTTGTATCTTAAAAAAATCATGTGGTATAGCATAATTTATTTGTTCAGAAAATACTTATGGAAGAAGCTGTGTGTTAAACCCTAAGGAAATAGTCTAAAACACATTTCCTTTTCCAAAGAATTGGTCCTTCATCTTGGGTTTAAGACAAGTATAAGCAGTCTATGGTGAAATATGTGTCAGGAGAGAAGGAAAGAGAAAGAAAGGAGGTTTTTCTTCAAAGTGCCCTGAGGGTTTAAAAACTGTTTTTAAACTGAAATAGGGTGATGTACTGGAGAGGATCTGTTTCACATTCAGAAATCACAGAAAACAATTGTTTGTGCACTTAATATTGTTTAACATTTTGTCCTTTGCTAATTTTTATGAGATGGTAAATGAAATAAAATATTTTTGGTTTTAATTTGCAGTTTGAAACTGTATATAAGGTATCTAAATGTGGCAGTACTTCACTTGTATTTTTTGGTTAGTTACTTAATGGGCATCTGCTAGTTCATTGTGTAACTTAGAGATAGCATTGTATTGGGCAAAATTTGGACCAATTTTCAAGTGCTTAAGGAGGTGAAATACAATGCAGACAAGTAGCCATATTTGTGAATGTATTCTGTGTGTGTGAGAAAGAGATGGAAGGGTAGGGAAAGGATGCAAGGAATAAAGGGGAAAAGGTAGGGAAGAAGAATGTAGTTTAAGGGAAAAGGTTTGGCTTTTGTTTGTCTTCTTACCCTGTTTCTCCATTGCATGAAGAAGAAGGTGTGAGAACCTTATTCTGGGCCACTACATGAAGAATTTCTTTTCTACTTACTCTCCAGTGTTAATTAAAAAACAAACAAACAAACAGCACAACATTTTCTGTTAAACCATCCTTAAGGGGACAGTAACTGAGTGAAGAAAAGAGGAGTAGTGAGTTAGCATGAAAATATTTATTCTTTCCAGGAATGATTCTGAGGGTTGAAGAAATCCCTTTAGGCAAATCTGAAGCACATAGTTTTTATAACTCTCCTTTAAAATAATGTTTCTTTTTCATTTATAATATTGTGAGTTGTATTTTTCCCTTTTAAAAATACTGTTACAGTTTAAAAAGACAGTTATTCATGAGTCAAATATTTTCACTTTTTTAGGAAGAAGAGAAATTAATCCAACAGGAACTGAATAATCTGAAAGCAACTGTTTCTGCTCCTACTACAACCCTAGTAAGTTTACATAGTCAATGTCAGCGTGTTTTCAATTTGAAATCTGATCTACTATTGACTCAGTAGTGGCCTTAACTGATGAGTTGCTAAAATCTAATATATTACTCAAAATCAGTTATGGATAATAATAAGTCAGACGTTAACTTTGGCCTTTTATTACTGACTGACTGCACCAGACCAAAACTTGCTTGACTGATGTCAGTTCAGTGCTAACATGATGATAGTATGTGAATGTGGTAATACTCCTGGGACCCCATAACCCTTCTTACTGTTTTAATGTTGTGCACTGAAAGAAGGTTGCTGCTGCTGCTGCTGCTAAGCCGCTTCAGTCATGTCTGACTCTGTGCGACCCCATAGACGGCAGCCCACCAGGCTCCTCTGTCCCTGGGATTCTCCAGGCAAGAACACTGGAGTGGGTTGCCATTTCTTTCTCCAATGCATGAAACTGAAAAGTGAAAGTGAAGACACTCAGTTGTGTCTGACTCTTAGTGACCCCATGGACTGCCGCCTACCAGGCTCCTCCATCCATGGGATTTTCCAGGCAAGAGTACTGGAGTAGGATGCCATTGCCTTAGGACACGTAATTTAAAATAGTATTTTAATACTATTAAAATACATAATATTTAATATATATATAAAATATAAATATACATAATATACATTATATAATATTAATATATAAAATATAAAATATAATACTATCAAAATAATAGTATTTTAATACAGACCTTACAGACCTGAACTGATACATTGTAAAAATCTCTTATTTTGCATTTCTACATCTTGGAGTATAGGTTGACTGACAAAGTAGAAAAATGATTTTCTTGCTGTAAAACTGAGTATATTGCATAATAGCTAAATCAAGATCTAGTTAAAAAAAAACTGATTCCCTATAATTTGATTTTCAAACAGCATTCATTCAGCAATTAAGCAGTGGCCACTGTGGGACTGTCCCTACATAGTTAGATTAAGGCCTAGGTTTTTTTTTCTTTTAATTTTACGTGGTTTTAGATAATGAGATTTTATAAGCAACATTTATTTAGCAAGGATTTAGTGAGTGCTTTCTTTGTGTAAGTTGCTGTGGCATACACTTCTAATAAAAATACTAGGGTGATCGTTTTACGTGTACACATGATCATGTGTGTGAATAACACTTGTAAAGTCTGAGAGAATATATGTATTTCCATTTCTGGTTATAATAATAGGACGGTTAATGGTGCTGCCAGATTTGTGGTCTCCAAAGAAGATTTAACTCCAGGACCAAAGATAGTCACAGTCACTCAGAATTTTGTATAGATTTTATTTAAAGTGAAAGTGACGGAAAAAGCTTCTGACATAGACATCAGAAGGCGGCAGGAGAGTACCTGCCTCACTAGTTTAAGCAGGACCTTATATACTTCTCAACCAGCTGCTGAGAATAGATAACAAATACCTCAAGGCTGTGAGAATTTCGCCTAGACCCTTTCCAGTAACATACATCCTGGGATGACATCAGCACGATATTAGCCAGAAAGAACAGGTTAGCCCAGAGCTCAAGGCTGTGGAAGTTTTACCCAGGCCTTCTCCCATAACATTCATCCAAAGCTCAAAAAAAAGGCATGTCCTTGAACAAGAGATACTGCTGCCTATGAGATCTACTTGTCTAAGGCAAAAGAATGTGAGAAAGGAAGAATGTTTACTTGCTCCTTAAAGGGGCCTTACTTAGGTTTGGACTCTTTGTCAACCTGCCTAAGTTACTCTTCCAGGTGGACAAATGAAACTCAAAGCATAATTAATGTGATACAGTGTTCAGTGTCAGTCTCTCACTCGTGTCTGACTCTTTTGTGACCTCATGGACTGTAGTCCACAAGGTTCTCTGTCTATGGGATTTCCCAGGCAAGAATACCAGAGTGGGTAGCCATTTCCTTCTCCAGGGGATCTTCCGCACCCAAGGATCGAACCCAAGTCTCCTGCATTGCAGACAGATTCCTTACTGCCCAAGCTATCAGGGAGGCCTCCAATGTGTATATCTGTGTGTATACACGTATATATATATGTGTGTGTGTATAGATGTGTATATGTTTATATGTGTATGAATAAAATCATTGAAAAATATGTTAAGCAATGACTTCTCTTTTTAAGCAGTAACTTCTCTCTTTTTACTTGATTTCCATTTTCTGTAGTTGGCATTATTAAGTACAATTTTTCATGTTATTCAGTATAAACCTTGTGTTCACAGAATTTAGATAAGTAGGTAGAAGTTAGGGAGCCACAGTTTGAAGGAAGATTTTATACTAATTATGGCCAATCACTCTTGAGTGTACGTTATAGAATAATCTATCCTTGAGGTGGTCATGTAGAAGTTAGATTACAGTTTGTTAAAGAAATTCTGAAGTGAATTTCTACATTGGAAAATACATTTTCTTCTCCAAAAATAAGAAAATAATAGTCTATGCAATAGAATTTTACTTAAAGTTCCTAATGCCTTTTGAGAACCTATGAGATAAAATGTTACAAGATCAAGGTTGATATTTACGGGCTTAAATGAACACTTTCACGCCTCGTTGATACAGAATTTTGCTTATATATATATATATTTATTTATTTATTTTACTGTGATGGTTCTTAGTTGCAGCTTGCAAAATCTTTAGTTGTGACATGTGGGATCTAGCTCCCTGACCAGAAACTGAAGCCAGGCCGCCTGCATTGGGAATGCAGTCTTAGCTACTGGACCACAAGGGAGGTCCTAATACAGAAGTTTTTGAAGAAGCTTCCAGTATCTTTTACACATGTTTTCTCAGTTGTTGTTGCTCAGTTGCTCAGTCGTGTCCAACTCTTTGCAACCCTAGGGACTGCAGCATGCCTGGCTTCCCTGACCTTCACCATCTCTCAGAGCTTGCGCAGACTGAAGTCCATTGAGTTGGTGATGCCATCTAACCAGGTCATCCTCTGATGTCCCCTTCTTCCTGCCTTCAATCTTTCCCAGCATTTGGGTCTTTTCCAATGAATTGGCTCTTGGCATCAGGTGGCTAAAGTGTTGGAGCTTTGGCATCAGTCCTTCTGGTGAATATTCAGGATTGATTTCCTTTAGGATTGACTGGTTTGATCTCCCTGCAGTCCAAGGGACTTTTGAGAGTCTTCTCCAATACGACAGTTCAGAAGCATCAGTTTTTTGACGCTCAGCCTTCTTTATGGTCCAACTCTCACATCCATACAGGACTACTGGAAAAACCATAGCCTTGACTAAATGGATCTTCATTGGCCAAGTAATATCTCTGCTTTAATTTGCTGTCTGGGTCTGTCATAACTTTTCTTCCAAGGAGCGAGCATCTTTTAATTTCATGGCTGCAGTCACCATCCATAGGGATTTTGGAACCCAAGAAAATAAAGTCTGTCACTTTTCATTGTTTCCCCATCTATTTGCCATGAAGTGATGGGACTAGATGCCATGATGTTATTTTTTTTGAATGTTGAGTTTTAAGCCAGCTTTTTCACTCTCATCTTTCACCTTCATCAAGAAGCTCTTTAGTTCTTCTTCGCTTTCTGCCATAAAGGTGGTGTCATCTGCATATCTGAGGTTGTTAATATTTCTCCTTATAATCTTGATTTTAGCTTCTGCTTCATCCAGCCTGGCATTTTGCATGATGTCCTCTGTGTATAAGTTAAATAAGCAGGGTGACAATATATAGCATTGATGTATTCCTTTCCCAATTTGGAACCAATTTTTCTCAGTGTTTAGTAGTTAATGTGGTAATAAATTAACATTTATTACTTCAAACCCAAGTGACCTAAATTAAATCATTAAATATTATTCCCTTAAGATTTTCCTGTGATTTATTTTTAAACTTTGCATATTTAAATGTGTATGTGTATATCTCTCTATATATAATATATATGAAATATTAAATGTTGTCCTTAGTTTAAAACATTTTATTTTACTATTTCTTCTTAAACATTTTGTGATTTAGAAATTCTGTAGTTCTGTTATATATTAGGATTAATTGATGAAAGTGAAAGAGGAGAGTAAAAAAGTTGGCTTAAAGCTCAACATTCAGAAAACGAAGATCATGGCATCCCGTCCCATCACTTCATGGGAAATAGATGGGGAAACAGTGTCAGACTTTATTTTTTTGTGCTCCACAATCACTGCAGATGGTGACTGCAGCCATGAAATTAAAAGATGCTTACTCCTTGGAAGAAAAGTTTTGACCAACCTAGATAGCATATTGAAAAGCAGAGACATTAGTTTGGCAACAAAGGTCCAACTAGTCAAAGCTACGGTTTTCCAGTAGTCACGTATGGATGTGAGAGTTGGAATGCAAGGAAAGCTGAGCACCATAGAATTGATGCTTTTGAACTGTGGTGTTGAAGAAGACTCTTGAGAGTCCCTTGGACTGCAAAGAGATCCGACCAGTC